>PISX010015684.1:0-48195 GCA_004024625.1 Mellivora capensis
CCCCAACAAATCATTCTTAAAAAGAATAATCTTCTTCTTTGACTTTCATTATTTCATGTTCTCTTGGTTTTTTACTTCTGTCCTATGTACTCATTTTTAGTCATCTGCAAATGAAGTCCTCCTATGCCTAGCAATTAAATGTATTTTCTATAACAGACATATGTGAAAAAAACTTTTTGTGATGACAATAGTAAATAAAACGTTATTCAGAATGGCCACACCTCACAAGTACCTAATTTAGACTTCCACTTTTGGCTATTAGGAGTTAACATGTATTAGACCAATAGTCCCACAATGGACAAGAGTAAATCCTTTTTAGATAAAAAAATAAAGACTGTTCATAATCATTAGGGAACACCGCAGACGGCATTCAGAACCTGAGAGACCAGCATCCCAGAAAGAAGGAAAATGCATTGAGCTTAGCCTAACATTTGGTGTCACTATTCCCCTTGAAGTGTTTTTGTTTTTAAGTTGTAGCTAAGAATGAGAAGTCAAGCAGAAAGCAGCAACTAAAAAGCCAAGAAACCTAGCAGAATTTTTAGTGCTTATGGCATGAGAAAGACAAAGGACCTACCAAGGATGAATCCCCTGGAAGTTACCTTAGATACTCACTTGGGATTCCTGAATGGTTACATCCTACAAATACATTGGATAAACAGAAAATCCTACAAAGGATAAACAGAAAGCAGATTATTCCTCATAAAGATTGAAATTTAGTTTTTCAACAGCTCAGTCCACACTGGATTAAGGTGGTCCACTGCCATATCAGGCTGACAGCCAGAAACAAATGTAAATCTCTGAAGAAAGAGGACAGCATCTAGAGCTTCACGGAGCATACACATCATCTGGAATTAAAAGCAAAATAAAACAAAACTCCTGGAAGATGGGATAGTGTATTAAATAACTGAAAACAAGAGAGAAATAGGCAATAAAAATAGACCCACAGGTGATACACATATTGGAGTTACTAGACTTAGACTTTAAAATAACTTTAATATATTTTGAAAATATATCACAATACATACTTTCAGTAGATAGCTGAAACCCATAAATGAGCAAAATGGATATCCTAGAATGCCCAAATAAAATAACTGAAATTAAGAAATTAATGCATTGATTGACAGCAGATTAAAGACAGCTGAGGAGATCATTAGTGAACTGGGAGAAAAGTCAATATAAGATATCTGGACTAAAGCATGGATAGGGCAAATAAGATGACAAATTCAGAAAACAGCCTAAAAGATACATGGAAATTATTTTAAAAAACAAACAAACTAAAATATTTGTACAAAGTCTCCAGGTAGAGGAGAGAATGATAAAGAGCCAATATTTGAAAGAGATAATGGCTAAGGATTTAACAAATTGGAAATTGTAGTCTTCACTGATAGATTTGAGAATTGTTATAAACACCAAGCAAGAAAATGCAAAGGAAATGGCATCGAGGTATATAAGACAAAGAGAACATTGTAAACTGTCAAAAAGAAATGGAGTCATTACTTTAAAATAGGAAAATAAGAGCTTCAAGACAAGCAAGCCAAAACCTGAAGCAGAGTTTTAAAATGCTGCAAGAAACCCATTGCTAAACAATGAAATTATTTTTCAAAAATGAAGGTGAATTTAAGATTTTTGAACAAACAAAAACAGGAAATTCTTTCCTCATAGATTCACACAAAACTATTAAAGTAAATTCTGTAAGCCAAGAAAATGCTGCATAAAAAATGTGAAAAAATTTCTCATTACTACAAATTATGTCATTACATGGATGAACCATAATTTGTTTGACCATTGCTATGAACTCCATTTTTATGTGTTCCCTTCCCCTCACCCAGTTCACATGTTGAAGCCTTATCCTCCAATATGATGGTGTTTGGAGGTAGAGCCTTTGTGAAGTAATTAAGTTTGGATGAGGCCATGGAGGTGGAGGTAGAGCCACCATGGTGGGACTGGTGTCCTTACAAGGGGATGAAGAAACCCAAACTCTTACTCTCTCTTCCATACATCAGTAAATCTGGAAGAAGGCCCTCACCCAAATCTGACCACGTGGACACCCTGATCTCAGACTCCCTGGCCTCCAGAACAGTGAAAAATAAAAGTTTGTTATGCAAGCCACCTAGTCTATGGTATTCCACTTGAAGCAGCCAGAATTGACTAAGGAACCTTTGATGGACATTCATATAATCCAGCCTTTTGCTGTTAAAAACAAAAATTCAAACTTGCACACATGTCATTTGGTAATTTTGCCAGTTTATCTGTAAGATATTGCTTGAAGTTGAACTACTAGGTAAAAGAGTGTGTATATTTCTAATTTGGTAGACATTACAAAGTTGATCTCCAAAAAGTTTATGTAATTTATACTCCTACTGGTCATGTCTGAGGATGCATTTTCTCCTGTCTGCTCTCCAACAGTGTGAGTTTTCAAATATATTTTCATTTCTTAAAATAATAGGTTAAGAAATGATATATCATCACTTTCATCTAGTATATCTTTATAAGATTCAGCAACTTTTAAAAAAATATTTAAATGCCTAACGTTTTTCAGTTTCTGAGAACTGTCCTCTGCCCATATTTCTTTATTGCTGTTCTTTTTCTTATCGATTTGAAGTGTCTCTACAAAGATGAAAGAAATTAGCCATTTGTCAAATGCATTGCACTTTTTCTTACTTTTCGTCTTAAGACTTTATATGTTCTTATGCAGATATTTTGATTTTTATTTGGTCAAATTAATCATTCCTACCCTATGGTGTCTGGGGTTTATGCCTTATAAAGCATTCCTAATTCTAAGATTATTGTGGAAAAATACTCCCATATTTCATTTTAGATCTTTTATGACTTTACTAAATCACTGCTATTTCAAACCTAATTTTATAAAAGGAATGTGGTAGTGCTTATTTTAATCCATCTATCTTTTTTCCACCTTTATTACATATATTTTTATATAAGCAGAGTTTTAATTGCTGTGACATTATAATGTCGGGTAGGATTAGTCTTTCTTTATTTCCTTTTTCAAAGTTGCCGGCTGTTCTCAGTAAATGGTTTCTTCTCTATAAACTTTAGGATTAACTTGCCTGTTTCAAAATTCAAAGAACTGCCATATTTACAATATTGTCTCCTCTTATCCAAGAATTTAATAAATCTTGGCATTTATTCAGATCTTTTTTAATGTCCCTTAGTAGCATTTAAAATTTTTTGTTATATATAAATATACTACCCTTCTCATTAAGTTTTTCTGTAGTGTCTCACATGGAGTGTTCCTTTTAAATTTAACTTTTATTTCCATTATATTTTCTCACAGGTTGCTGTTTATATACAGAAATGTAATACATTTTTATATATTTAGCATACTTACTGGTTTCTTGGTGTCTAATAACTTGACAGATTATTCTTTTGTTCTTTTTTAGAATAGAATAATATACCTGCATTAATGAAAATACTGTGTTCTCCCTCTAAATGTTATGTTTCATACTCTTTCTCTTGCTATTTACCTTGGCTAGATCTGCCAAGATAATTAATGATAGTAGCATTTTTGGTTTTAATATGAATGCTTCTGTTGTGGAAACATTCAGTCTGATTTTAGCTTTTGGACTGATGTATATACAAACACACACACATCCATGTTAGTGTTTTACATTATATATATATATATATATATATATATGTACACACATATATATGTGTATATATATATACACACACATACACACACAATATATATGGGGATATATATCTCCATGTATATTTATTCATCATAATAAGTAAGTATCTCTGTGTTCCTATTTAATGGGAATCTCTTAAATGGATGTTTTAAATCTTATTTAATACTTTTTAGTCTATGAAGATCATAACTTTCCTCCCCTGGACATACTAAATGGTGGATACTAATAGATTGCTTTATATTAAATCATCTTTCGACTCCCAGCAAGAGCATATTTAATTATGGCAAATACATACTTTCAATTCTACTTGCTAACATTTTATTTAGAATTTTTCTTGCATTGCTATCCCATGGTACTATCAGTCCACACACTTACAGTGTCAAACAAACAAACAAGCTTGTTTGGACGATAACAAAAGGAAGCATTTTCCCTCCTTATTTGCTGTGAATGGAGCAATATCACTCAGATCAATTTGGTATAACTTTTCACGTGAGGAAATCTGGTCATCAACCTACTTTTAAAAAGAGTAGGGTAAACAGGGAAGGTCATCTTGCCTCACATAATTTCACCTCCATTCTCCATTCCACTAGCTTATATATATTTTTTTAATTTTTAAAAAAAATTTATTTATTTGTCAGAGAGAGAGGGAGAGAGAGAGCAAGCACAGGCAGACAGAGTGGCAGGCAGAGGCAGAGGGAGAAGCAGGCTCCCTGCCGAGCAAGGAGCCTGATGTGGGACTCGATCCCAGGACGCTGGGATTATGACCTGAGCCGAAGGCAGCCGCTTAACCACCTGAGCCACCCAGGCATCCCATCACTAGCTTATATTTGATGGAGATGGTGTCTCTTTGCATTTTTTCGATTATGTCAGTCTCTCTCATTTCCTTTGATATCAGTTATTTATTTTTGTCATGTGTCTATGATCTTACTTTCTTAAGGGCAGACCTAGCTCTGTTAACCCATTCTCATTCCCTTGTATTATTTCTCTTTCAGCCATATGTCTTTGCACTCCTGACTTTACTTTCAACTGCTCCTTGATTACACAGTACATTGTGAAGTTGCCTGTTTGAGTTTCAGAAGATATGAAGTATAATTATAACATCTTCTTCTGTTTCCAATGTTTCACTTTTCTCTTCACTGATTCTCTTACCTTGGCAGCAAAATGTTTTTCAAAGGTTCCATATTGTCATTCTTGTTTCTATTTCTTTATTACTCATTTTCAAGTATAAGAGATCTATGCAGGTCTTACATTTGTTGTCAGATAAGGTAGATGCAATTTTCTTATAGCCCCTTACATTCCACTTGTTCAGTGACATACTTCACCTTCTTAGATCTAGACTCAGAAACTAGGCTGATTTTCATATACAGTCAGTATTTAGCTGAACTTCTAATGTCAAAAAAGTAGGGGACAGGGATTATTTGAGTAGCAGACTTTGAGACCTGTAACACTTTCCATTGGAATGTCCTTAAAGACACACACACACACACACACACACACACACACACATCCCTACCTTGCATGTGTGTTTGAAAAGAAAGAGTAAAAATAGACCTTCCATGAAAAATTTCTAGTAGCATCATTTTCATTGGGGACCTTTTTTTGTAAGAATAAACCAGCACTCTGTATGCCCCTCATTCTGACCCAGAAAAGAATTATTGGTCAAAAGGAGATACATAAAACTTTGAATCATCTCTGGAGATACCATCTAACATTTGGTTGCCCAAAAATCATTCTATCAGGACATGAGGTGAAACTTCATGCATAAACATCAGTGTGCTTTCCTTGCCTTTATTCCTTTGCCACACCAACATCTGGTCTCTTCCCTTGCCTTTCTTTCCTTACCACACCAGCATCTACTCTCTTTCTACAACTATCAGGAGATTATAATTTCCAGGAAGCAAATGCTGGAAATAGTGGATAATGGGTTGTGTATTGTGTTCTAGAAAATGTAGTCATATTAGGAAAAGTACTATTGATGGTACAGCAAGAGAGAGAATCCCTGTATCCTCGAGAGATGAGTGGTTAATGTATACGCATACACAAACATAAGTTTAGAACGAGGCCTTCATTTATTAATATGTCCTTACAAAAGTGAGTATTTTTTTCCTATTTGAGTACATACTGTGCCAATGTTAGGAACATCCAGAGTTGAATAGAAAGAGCACATTATACTTCACTAAATTATAATTCAGAAAAAGAAGTTGTTAGCTTTGTCTATGAAATCTAAAAATAATAAACTTATCACATCTCCTAATTTTGTGTGGAAAGCTAGTCTACTTCATTCAATCTCCAACTTCACATTTTCTTCCAATTAAATGGAGATGAGAATATTGAGTTAGATCACTGGCAAGTGATGAGCCAAAATTTAGAAATAATTGCAAAGCGCCTCAAATATATAATTTTATATAAATGCCATGAGAAGCTGAAAACAATGAATAATCCATAAAGCCTATTGGGTTTATACTTCCATTAAAGACTGTGTTCCCTCAAGCCTTGAATATTCCATGAACAATTCAATTAATCTTTAATACACAGCAGACACAATAAAAGTCACTGACACATCATATACAAAGCACTTCATAAAATAAAATTTTAAAAAATTACCCAATTATATCTTAGCTCAATTTTTCATTTCCAAAAATCAGATTTTGGCCTACCTTTTCAGTTTCAAAAAGTGGTAAGTGCAAAAAATGGATTATTTTTCCATGTATTGTAATATAGTGTTAGTTTTATGTATTTTTAAGGCTTAGTGACAGATGAACTCACTCTAATCTAATATACATCATACTTTTCTGTCTTTTATATTGTCATCCAAAAGTAAAATAGGTAAGTATAAACATTTATTTTATAAATTGCACTGGTCATGTCAACAATTTCAGTCACTCTCCTTTTACCTCTTCCTCTTCACTCCAAATTCTTAATGATCTTCAATTGTAACTTATGGGTGCGTTTACTCATTGGTGCCTCTTGTCAGGATTCTTTTAGACATATGGAAAGAAAAATTCTGTGGTCTGATTTTATGATGAATTTGAGAATCGAGATTACTGGGGAGATTTCAGGCAATAAAACTGAAAGTTTTCTGCATCAAGGGTGGACATGTTTCTGTTTCTCTATTATAAATATTATTATCCATTTATTTACATATGGATACATATTGGGGCAATGGTGCCTAGAGAATCACGAGTCAGTGTGCTTTGATTTAAATGATAAATGATGGCATAAAATAAAGAAACACAAAAAATTAAATTCTACAGAGATGTATTTGATTGCTTTCTATAGAAAAAATAAGTAACAGGTACTGAGGACATTTTAATCAACATTTCATGCTAAAAGGAAAATCTATATCACACAAATTTTTCTTAGATGGCTGAAAGATTAAAAATCAAAATATAAAGCTTTTAAACCCTTATAGGATTGATTTAGAGTGATCTTCTGGTAACATTTTGGAAAAGAAAAGCATAGTTAGAATAAATACCATTGGTCAAAGAGCAGTATCTGAAGCAGGTTATATTTAAATCTCATCTACTGCTATAAACGAGTAATTTAAGTTCTCTTTGCTTCAGCCTCCTCATCTGTAAAATAGAGGCAATAACATTACCTACCTCACAGGTTGTTATGAGGATAGAATTTGTTCAACTATGTAAAGCAATGAGGACATTTGCAACACACCAATGTGCAAGTCAACTGGGACCCAGACTGAGGGAGGCAGTTTTCACTGACATGTTTTATTATGGTCAAAAGGGAAGTACTTGGAAGGACAGTGGAAACATTGGGATGCCTCTAAAGGCCTGGGTACATCATATACTCCACTGGCCAAAACAACTGCCATGGCTAAGCACAACTTGAACATGTCAGAGAAATAGATGATTCCTATGTAATTGTTAGGGAAAAGAAAAATTAATTTGGAAATATCAAACATACTATACTTGGTGAAACCACCATTTACAAGATTGGTTCTTTGGGGTTTGGTGTGGCTGTTTGAATAATAAAGTCAAGATTTTTGTGCATAGGCTTGGTTTGGGATAGTTTAAAAAAAAGAATCATGGAATTGTTTGCCTTTGAGGAAGTAAAGCATACAAGATTTTAAGAAGTCTGACTTTGATCTATGTGTGCCCTTCAGTTTTCAAGAAAGGCAAATAAAAAAGAGTTCTTTTGAAAGTATGTTTTGCTTACCGTTTCTTTGATTATGCCATTAGTCTGAGCCTGGAATGTATGAACAGTAGCAACCAAGTCACTATCATGCCATAAGCTTTTTAAAGGAATTTACAAAGTAATAAATTTAATATCATATTCACTTTCTGATACATATTCATCACATATATGTAACTGCTGGTGATGGTTTGACCTATAACCTTGTTAAGTTTTCTCTAATATATACATACAGAGCAAAATATACATAATTTTATATGAGAAATGTGTACACATTTTTATATATAAGAATATTACATTTATATATAAATATATTTTGATGTATGTATATATATAAAGTATTCATTTAACTAAATATGTCATATTTGTTTTTATAGGTCATTATGTGTAGACTTACTTAATTCTTTATAATAACTGAATACTATTCCATAAAATGAATGTTCCATAAAATATGTGTGAACTTCCCCTTAATGGAATTGCTTACATTTTTTGATATCATGCACAACATTGCAATAAACTCTCGTGATTCTTTATATACTATTTCTTTTTTTTTAATTTTTAATTTTTTTATAAACATATAATGTATTTTTATCCCCAGGGGTACATGTCTGTGTCTTTATATACTATTTCTATAGTTTTTGAAGGGAGAATTCCTAGAATTCTATGGAAATCCTGGAATTACTAGATTAAATAAATAATTTAATAAATAATTTAATTAGATTGTTACAAGTTTGTTTTCACTGTATTCCACAAAACAATTTTTACAAATTTGCTCTCTTATTAATTGTGTTTCAGATTATATGCTAGCACTGAACATATTCAACTTTTAAAATGTTTTCCAATCTGATAAAAAAAATAGTATCTGGTTTGTTTTATTTTTCATTCATAATGTTTTCAGATGAAAATGATCTTGGCATTTAATACCATTTTCCCCATTCTCTTTTACCCTTTACAAACTTAGCCTGGAATTCTGAGAATTATCTTTTCAGAATCCCTTGCCAGAAGCATTCCAGTTAAAATTCTGCCAATTAGAATTGTCTTGCAATACTAGGAAGGTGTAAGGTAAACAGAAGTTGCTCATCCTCTGTCAATGGTAGGCAAATGAATGAGCTTAAATCAAAGTGAGGGGTGGAGTAGTAGGAGGACTCCAGGCTTGTCTCATTCCTTAAACACAGCTAGATAAATATCAAATCATTCTGAATACCCAAGAAATCAATATGAGGACTGACAGAACAAACTGCACCACTAGAGGGAGAGAAGAGGTCACATCATGGAAAGTAGGAGGGCAGAGATGGGGATAAGGGAGAAACAGATCTCTGGTGTTGCAGAGACAAGGGAGCCCTTGATCAGAGAGAAGCCACAGAGAGAAAGGAATGCAGAGGGGATTGTACAAGGAAAACGTGAGGGATCTAATCAAAACAGAGATAAGTAATATGCCTGAACAGGTTTTAGAGCAATGATCACAAAGATACAAATTGGGCTTGAGAAAAGCATAGTAGATACCAGGGAGTCTTTAACTGCAGAGATGAAAGAGGTAAAGACTAGTCAGACCAAAGTGAAAAATGTAATAACTGAGATTTAAAACCAATGGATATAAAGACCACAAGGATGGAAGGAGCAGAGGAATGAATAAGTGATATAGAAGATAAAATTATGGAAAATAATGAAGTGGAAAAGAAGAGGGAAAGAAAAATATTGGATCACAAATGTAGACTTAGGGAACTTGGTGACTCCATAAAGCACAATAACATTCATATCACAGAAGTTCCAGAAGAAGAAGAGAGAGAAAAGGGAGCAGGAAATTAAGGCTGAAAACTTCCCTAATCTGGGGAAGGAAACAGACATCCAAATCTAGGAGTCACAGAGAACTTCCAACAAAATCACACTGCGGTTAAATTTGCAAATTATAGAGACAAAGAAAAAAAAATCCTGAAAGCAGCAAGACAAAAGAAGTCCCTATCTTATAAGGAAAGACAAATAAGTTTAGCAGCTGATCTCTCCACAGAAACTTGGCAGGCCAGAAGAGAGTGATATTCAATGTGCTGAATGGGAAAAATTTGCAGCCAAGAATACTCTTTCCTGCAAGGCTATCATTAAGAATAAAAGGAGAGACAAAGAGTTTCTTAGACAAACAAAAACTAAAGGATTTGGTGACCACTAAACCAGCCCTGCAAAAAATATTAAAGGGGACTTTTTGAGTGGGAAAGACAAAAAGGGAGAAAGACAAGAAAGGAACAGAGAAAATCTCCAGGAACAATGACAAAAACATGTAATAAAATAGCACTAAATTAATATCTATCGATAATTACTCTGGATTTAAATTGCCTAAATGCTCCAATCAAAATACATAGGGTGTCAAAATGGATTAAAAAAAAACCAAACAAGATCCATCTATATGCTGTCCACAAGGGACTCATTTTAGATCTAAAGACAACTCCGGGTTGAAAGCAAAGGGATGGAGAAATATTTACCATGCAAATAGATGTCAAAAGAAAACCAGAGTAGTAATACTTGTATCAGAAAAACTAGATTTTAAGCTAAAGACTGTAACAAGAGATGAAGAAGGGCACTATATAATAACAAAGAAGTCTATCTAACAAGAAGATCTAACAATTGTAAATATTTATGGCCCCAACATGGGAGCACCCATATATATATAAGACAATTAATAACAAATATAAAGGAACGCACAGATAATAATACAATAATAGTAGGGGACTTTAACACTCCACTTAAATCAATGTATGGGTCATTTAAGCAGAAAATCAACAAGGGAAACAAGGGCTTTGAAGGACACACTGGACCAGATGGACTTAACAGATATATTCAGAATATTTCATCCTAGAGCCGCAGAATACACATTCTTTTCAAGTGCATATGGGACATTCTCTAGAACAGATCACACACTAGGTCACAAATCAGGCCTCTATGAGTACAGAAAGATTGAGTTCATAGCATGCATATTTTCTGACCAGACTATGAAACTTGAAGTCAACCACAAGAAAAAATCTGGAAAGACCAAAAATATCATGGAAGTTCACAAATATGCTACTAAACAATGAATGGGTCCAAGAAATCAAAGAAGAAATAGAAAAATACATGGAAACAAATGAAATGAAAACACAACAGTCCCAAACCATTGGAATGCAGCAAAAACAGTATATAGCAATACAGGCCTACCTCAGGAACAAAGAAAAGTCTCACATATACAACATAACCCTACACCTAAAGGAGATATAAAAAGAACAAATGAAGTCTAAAGCCAGCAGAAGGAGGGAAAAAATAAAGGTTAGAGGAGAATAAATGAAATAGAAACCAAAACAAACAAACAAACAAAACAAAACAAAATAAAAAAAATCCCCCCAAAACCAGTAAAACAAATTGATCAAACCAGGATCTGGCTCTTTAAAAATTAATAAAATTGATAACTCCCTAGCCAGGCTTATCAAAAGGAAAAGAGAATGGCCTCAAATAAATAAAATCACAAATGAGAGAGGAGAAATCACAAGTTACACCACAGAAATACAAATAATTATAAGAGAATCTTATGAAAAATTATATGCCAACAAATTGGGCAATTTGGCTAAATTCTTAGAAACATATAAACTACCAAAACTAAAACAGGAAGAAATAGAAAACTTGAACAAACTGATAATCAGCAAAGAAATTGAATCAGCAATAAAAAAAGACTCCCAACAAACAAAAATCCAGGGACAAATGGCTTTCCAGGGGAATTCTATGAAACATTTAAAGAAGAGTTAGTACCCATTCTTCTCAAACTATTTAAAAAAATAGAAATGGAAGGAAAACTGTCAAACTCATTCTATGAGGCCAGCATTACCCTAATTCCAAAACCAGACAAAGACCTCACTAAAGAGACTACAGGTCAATACCCCTGATGAATATGGTTGCAAAAATTCTCAATAAAATAGTAACAAATTGAATCCAACAGTACATTAAAAGAATCATTCATCATGGTCAAGTGGAATTTATTCCTGGGGTTGCAAGGGTGGTTCAAAATTCACAAATCAAGCAATGTGATACACCACATTAATAAAAGAAAGGGTAAGAATCATCTGATCCTCTCAATAGCTGCAGGGGAAAAAATTTGACAAAGTACAGTATCCATTCTTGATAAAAACCCTCAACAAAGTAGGGATAAGAGGAACATCCTCAACATCACAAAGACTATATATGAGACCCACAGTTAATATTCTCAATGGGGAAAAACTGAGAGCTTTTCCTCTGTGGTCAGGAATAAGACAGAGATGACCACTCTCACCACTGTTATTTAACATAGTATTGGAAATCTTAGTCTCAGCAATCAGAAACAAAAATAAATAAAAGGCATCCAAATAGACAAGGAAAAAGTCAAACTTTGATTATTTCCAGATGACATGGTACCCTGTATAGAAAACCTGAAAGACTCCACCAAAAAATTGCTAGAATTGATAGACAAATTCAAGAAAGTTGAGGATACAAAATCAACATACAGAAATCTGTTACATTTCTATAACAATAACGAGGCAGCAAAAAGAGAAACCAAGGAATTTATCCCATTTACAATTGCACCAAAAATCATAAGGTACTTGGCAATATGACTAACCAAAGAGGTAAAAGATCTATACTCCAGAAACTATAAAACACTTATGAAAAAAGTTGAAGATGATCCAGAGAAATGCAAAAACATTCCATGCTCATGGACTAGAAGAACAAATATTGTTAAAATGTCTATATTCCCCAAAGCAATCTACACATTTAATGCAATCCCTATCAAAATACCACCAGCATTTTTCGTAGAGCTAGGACAAACAATCCTAAAATTTGCATGGAACCACAAAAGGCCCTGAATACCCAAAGAAATCTTGAAAAAGAATAGTAAATCTGGAGGCATCACAATTCCAGACTTCAAACCATATTACAAAGGTGTTATCAAGACAGTATGATACTGGCACAAAAATAGACACATAGGTCAATGAAAGAGAATAGAACACCCAGAAATGTACCCACAACTATATGGTCAACTTATCTTCAAAAAAGTAGGAAAGAATATACAATGGGAGAAAGACAGTCTCTTCAACAAATGGTGTTGGGAAAACTAGACAGCAACATGCCTAAGAATGAACTGGACCATTTCCTTACAGCATACACAAAAATAAATTCAGAATGGATGGAAGGCCTAAATGTGAGACAGGAAACCATCAAAATCTCAGAGGAGAACACAAGCAGTAACCTCTTTGACTCCAACCATAGCAACTTCTTACTAGATACATCTCCTGAGACAAGGGAAACGAAAGGAAAAATAAACTATTGGGTCTTCATCAAGATAAAAAGCTTCTGCACAGTGAAGGAAACAACCAATAAAATTAAAAGGCAACCTATGGAATGGGAGAAGAAATTTGCAAATGACATATCTATGAAGGGTTAGTACCTAAAATATATAAAGATCTTATGGAACTTAATACCCTAAGAACAAATAATCTAGTTAAAAAGTGGGCAGAAGACATGAATAGACATTTCTCCAAAGACAACATATAGATGGCTAACAGATAGATGACATGAAAGGATGCTCAGCATCATTCATGATCAAGGAAATATAAATAAAAACTACAATGGGATAACACCTCACACCTGTCAATATGGCTAAATTAACAACACAGGAAACAATGGGTGTTGGCAAGGATGTGGAGAAGAGGGAACCCTCTTATACTGCTGATGAGAACAAACTGGTGCAGCCACTCTGGAAAACGGTACAGAGGTTTCTAAAAAAAGCTAAAATTAGAGCTACCCTGTGACCCAGCAATTGCACTCTTAGGTATTTACCCAAAGGATCCAAAAATATTGATTCAAAGGGACACATGCACCCTGATGTTTATAGCAGCATACCAACAATAGCTAAATTATAGAAAGAACCCAACTGTCCATCCACTGATGAATGGAAAAGAAGACGTGGTATAGATACAGGGGAATATTACTCAGCCATAAAATAGGTTGATATCTTGCCATTTCCAGTGATATGGATGGAGCTAGAGTATTATGCTAAGTGAAATAAGTCAGTCAGAGAAAGACAAGAACCATATCATTTCACTCATATGTGGAACTTAAGAAATGTAACAGATGAACACAGAGGGGAAAAAAAGAGAGGCAAACCATAAAACAGACTCTTAACTACAGAGAACAAACTGAGGGTTGCTGGAGGGGAGATGGGCAGGGGGATGGGTTAAATGGGTGATGGATATTAAGGAGGGCACTTGTTTTGATGAGCACTGGGTGCTGTATGTAAATAATGAATCAATTCTATACCAGAAACTAATATTATATTGTATGTTAGTTAACTGGGATTTAGATAAAAAATTGAAATATAAATAATTTTTTAAAAAAATCCCACCCCCAAAACACACACACACACACACACACACACACACACAAGAAAGTGAGGCTTTGCAGCAACCTATGCAAATCTCTCACCTCTGTCTGTGGCAGCTGTTACTATCAGAGATTACCACAGTGCCTGGCTTTGGCAACAAAGACAACTTCCTGGATCCCTGAAGCCTACTGGTGAGCCTCAGAGCCTTAGTGGCCTTTTCTGACTTTTTCTCAGCGATTTCAATGAGTGTGTAAACACTTGATTTCCTGTAATAAACTCCTTCCTGTTAGAAATGCTTGTAGTGATTTCTGTTTTCACTACCTCATAGATTATTTTCATATGGTGATTGGCCATTTATATTCAGTATTCATCAAATGCCTATTCATAATCATTGCCCACTTTTATCTGTTGTTCTTTAAAATTAATTTTAGGAATATTAATTCTTCATCTCTTTTGTGTTACTCCTTTTTCCTGTGTTTTTTTTTTTTAACTTTAGTAATGTTCTTTTATCATACAGAAATTTTCATTTTTACATACTCAAATCAAGTACCGTTTCTCTTTATGACTCCCAGTTTCCTCTAATGCTTAGGAAAGTCTTCCTTACTTCAAGTCATAAATATATTTGGCCATATTATTTTTCATGATTTGTTAATTTATTCTTTATATTTTATTTTTACTAAATTTGGAATTCATTTTTAAGTGTAGTATAAAATTAGGTTATATGTTCATTTTCTTCTGAATTAAGAGCCACTTCCTAAAATATTAATTAAATAACACTTTCTTTTCCCCTTTCATATGTGAACTTTTTAAACATATTCTTAAATCCATTTCAGGTCTTTTATTATCTTTCACCGATATTTCTGTTTTTATTTTCACTACTATATTTTTTCATCACCAATGCTTTTTAATAAGATTTATTCTCTAATAAGATGATTTTCTTGAAAATTCCCACACATCTATTTTTTTCTATGAACTTAAGAATGATTTTTCCAGTTAAAAAATTTTGTTAAGCATTACATCAGAAGTAATTTAATTGTATTAAATATACATATATAGACAAGTGCACAAAAATTTGGAAGAGATTACTATTTTGGACTATTGAGGACTATCCAAGATCAAATACTGAAGCATAGAATGTTTCTGCATTTATTCAGATCATATTGAATAATTTTCAATAAAATTTTATAGTTTTTTTTCAATAACTTATAGTTCTCTCATTAAAATACCCATATTTAGGACAATATACCAATTAGATCTTTGTAGTTACTAAAATAGTGAAATGATGCATTCACTACTCATATATTTCATTGTCTTCTCATGTAGTCATTATTGAACCCAATGATTTATTGCTTGAGAAGTTACCATATACTTGTCTGTGACTAAATCCCATTTTTTTTTCAGAAGCCATAAACCATTTCTCAAGCATCTAAACCAAAAAATTCTAATGTGACAATAATTTTATAAACATTTCTACATTATATTAAGATGCAAAATAGCTGACACGTTAGAAGTTACACAGGTAAAATTTGAATATTGAATTATAAAGACCGTATTGATATGTGCTCATAAATATAATAACCTATTTGTTATCAATGTTGACATATAAATGACTTATATGTTATAAATAATTTATATATGATTTGTTTTTTCCCCCCATAAATCATTAGATGCTAGTGTAATAATTGCTTGGCACCATCAAAAGAAAAGAAACTCAGCTGAAGTTTGGCAAAATACACCTCAACAAAGTTATTTCAAAAAAGAATATGGTTTATTGAAGGCATGAAGAGACCTCAGTTTGTCCTTTTCTACTTGGATACCTCTAATTACAGGCAAAGAGAGGCCATCTGTTTTCATTTATAGGGAAATGGAACTGTTTTCCCAGAACCATAGTAACCTACTTTGTAAGTCAACTTCAGGACAAATAACAACATAGGTGGGTAACTGTTCTTCTTTGTGTGTGGTGTTTATAACACATGTAGAAGTTAGTGTTGGACAACAAAGGCCAGAAGGGAGAAATGAAAGTATACTATTGTAAGAGATAGTATTACTTAGAATTAGAGTGGGATGAGATATAATCTCCAAATGCTAATCCAACCACTAAAATAACAAAAGACAGTACTATAACTAGTAAGCGAACAAAAAAGATGAAATAAGATAATTAAAGATACACAATCCAAAATAGAAGGAAAAAAGGAGAAAAAGCAGGTGAAACAAATAGAAAAAAAACAAAGAAGAAAGAAAAAGAACAGATGGAATAAGTAGATAAATAAATAAATAAATAAATAAATAAATGTTACTGCTACTCAGAAGTAAACCGAGGTGGCAAATTAATATCAGAAAAGGCAGATTTAAGATCAATAAAAATTTTTATCATGCATAAAGAAAGTCATTTCATAAAGAAAAAGTGGTAAATTCAAATATACATGTAGCATTTCTAAACATTTCTTCTTTTTTTTAACAAACCCTTGTGTCAGCATTCCTAAATATTTATAAATTTATGAGGAGAATTTGAAAATAATGAGGCATATGTTCATGTCTTCTGCCCATGTTTTGACTTGATTATTTGTTTTTTGGGAGTTGAGTTTGAGAAGTTCTTTATCGAGAACTTGGATATCAGCCCTTAGTCTGTAGTGTCATTTGTAAATAATATCTTCTCCCACTCCATGGGTTTCCTCTTTGTTTTGTTAACTGTTTCCTTTGTTGTAGGAGCTTTTTATCTTGATGAAGTCCCAAAAGCTAATTTTTGCTTTTGTTTCCCTTGCATTTTGTGTCTTAAAAGAATTTGCTGTGGCTGATGTCAAAAAGGTTACTGCCTATGTTCTCCTCTAGGATTCTGATGCATTTCCGTCTCACTGAGGTCTTTCATCCATTAAGAGTTTATCTTTCTGTATGGTGTAAGCAAATGGTCGAGTTTCATTCTTCCATACATAGCTGTCCAATTTTTCCAGCAGCATTTATTGAAGAGACTGTCTTTTTTTCCATTGGATATTTTTTCCTGCTTTGTCGAAGATTATTTGACCATAGTGTTGAGGGTCCATATCTGGGCTCTCTATTCTGTTCCATTGTTTTTTTCCATTTCCATTTCCATTCCATTTCCATTTCCATTCCATTTCCATTCCAATTCTGTTCCATTCTGTTTTTGTGCCAGTACCATGCTGTCTCAGTGATCACAGATTTGTAATATAGCTTTGAAACCAGGCAACATGATGCCCTCAGCTTTGTTTTTCTTTTTCAACATTTTCTTGGTGATTTGGGGTCTTTTCTGGTTCCATATACATTTTAGGATTGTTTGTTCCAGCACTATGAAAACTGCCAATGGTATTTTGATCGGGATGGCACTGAAGGCATAGATTGCTCTGGGCAGCATAGACATTTTAACAATGTTTATTCTTCCAATCCATGAGCATGGAAAGGTTTTCTATCTTTTTGTGTCTTCTTCAATTTCTTCCATGAGTGTCCTGTAGTTCTAGAGTATAGATCCTTTACCCCTTTGGTTAGGTTTATTCCAAGGTATCTTATGGCTCTTGGTACTATTGTAAATGGAATCAATTCTCTAATTCCTCTTTCTACAGTTTCATTGTTAGTGTATAAGAAAGCAACTGATTTCTGTGCATTAATTTTGTATCCTGCCACATTACTGAATTGCTGTATGAGTTCATGTAGTTTGGAGGTGGAGTCTTTCAGGTTTTCCATGTAAAGTATCATGTCATCTGCAAAGAGAGAGAGTTTGACTTCTTCATTGCCAATTTGAATACCTTTTTTTTTCTTTTGGTCGTCTGATTGTTGTTGCCAGGACTTGTAATACTATGTTGAACAAGAGTGGTGAGAGTGGGCATCCTTGTCGTGTTCCTGATCTCAATGGAAAGGCTCTCAGCTTTTTCCCATTGAGAATAATATTCACTGTGGGTTTTTCATAGCTGGATTTTATGAAGTTGAGGAGTGTTCCCTCTATCCCTATACTCTGAAGAATTTTAATGAGGGAACAGACACTTCTCAAAAAAAGACATACATATGGCTAACAGACACATGAAAAAATGTTCATCATCATTAGCCATCAGGGAAATTTAAATCAAAACCACATTGAGATACCACCTTACACCAGTTAGAATGGCAAAACTTGACAAGACAAGAAACAACAAATGTTGGAGAGGCTGTGGAGAAAGGGGAAACCTCTTACACTGTTGGTGGGAATGCAAGTTGGTACAGCCACTTTGAGAACAGTGTGGAGGTTCCTTAAAAATTAAAAATAGAGCTATCTTATGATCCAGCAATTGCACTACTGGGTATTTACCCCAAAGATACAGATGTGGTGAAAAGAAGGGCCATATACACCCCAATGTTCATAGAAGCAATGTCCACAATAGCCAAATTGTGGAAAGAGCTGAGATGCCCTTCAACAGACAAATGGATAAAGAAGATGTGGTCCATATACACAATGCAATATTACTCAGCCTCAAAAAGGATGAATACCCAGTTTTGCTTCAACATGGATAGGACTGGAGGAGATTATGCTAAGTGAAATAAGTCAAGCAGAGAAAGCCAATTATCATATGGCTTCATTTATTTGTGGAACATAAGGAATAGCAAGGAGGACATTAGGAGAAAGAAGGGGAAAATGAAGGGAGGAAACCAGAGGGGGAGATGAACCAAGAGAGACTATGGACTCTGAGAAACAAACTACAGGTTTTAGAAGGGAGAGGGATGGAGAATGGGTGAGCCTGGTGATGGATATTAAGAAGGGCATGTATTGCATGGAGAGCTTGGTGTTATATGCAAACAATGAATCATAGAACACTACATCAAAAACTAATGATGTGGGCACCTGGGTGGCTCAGTTGGTTAGCGGCTGCCTTCAGCTCAGGTCATGATCCTGCAATCCCGGGATCGGGTCCAGCATTAGGCTCCCTGCTCAGTCAGGAGTCCGCTTCTCATGCTGACCTCTCTTCTCTCATGCTCTCTCTCTCTCATTCTCTCTCCCTCTCTAATAAATAAAATCTTAGAAAAAGAAAAAACAAAGCTGTATGGTAACTAACATAACATAAAAGAAAGAAAACAATGATGCAAAAACTGATAGATCTGTAAAGAAAACTAAAAAAAAAAAAATTCCTAATTGCAGTGGGAGATTTCAGTTTCCCTCTTGCAAAATGGACAAAACAAATATCCTATATAATGGAACACTAAATCAACAAAGGCATAGAAATTTGAATAACACTCTCAAGTAACTTGACCTGATAGACATTTCTGTGACATTTTTTTCAATGACAGCAGATTACACATTGTTTTCAAATACACACATAACATTTACCAAGACTGTCATATTTGGGGCAATAAAACAGTTCTCACTAAAATTAAAAGGACTTAAATCATGTAAAGTATGTTGTCTGACTATAATGGAATGAATTAGAAATCAAAAATAGAAAGATCTCTGGAAAATCCCCAAATATTTGAAAATTGTTTTAGTCAATTTCTCCAAAGAAATTCTCCAAAATTCTCCAAAGAAACAGAACCAATATACTGAATCTATATCTATATCTATCTTTGTATCTATCATTTGTTTATCTATATCTATTATCTATCTATCTAATGTTTATCCATGTTTCCATGTTGTACTATGTGTTAATACTTCATTCTTGCTATTGATTATACCAATGATCCTTGACCTCTATTGGACCTAAGGGATCCTTTGAGAATATCCTGAAAGTTAAGAATCCCCTCCCCTGCAAACATACATATATAATAATTTATAAATATTCCTGGATCCCTTGAATCCCAACCATGAAAGCCACACACACACACACACACACACACACACACACACACACATTATTTCTCTATTCCTCTACAATCTTTTATAGATTTTATATATAAAATTTTATATATAAAACAGAGAAAGATTTCAAAGATTTAGCTTACCAGCTCATGTAATTGTGGGGACAGGCAAATCTGAAATCTGTTTTTCAAGCCAGCAGACTAGAAATTCAGGTAAGAGATGAAGTTGCTTTTTTGCATCTAAAAAGGCTGCAAACTCAGGCAGAATTTTTCTGTTGCCATCTGGAGGCAGAATTCCTTCTTTTTCAGGATACCTGTCTTTTCTCTTAAGGCTTTCAACTAAATGTATAAGGTATACCCACATTATGGAGGATAATTTGCTTTACTTTGAGTCAACTGATTGTAAATCTAAATTACACCTAAAAATTACCTTTACAGTAACATCTAAACTAGTGGTTGCCCAACAAACTATGGTCACTATACTCTAGCCCAGTTGACATATAAAATTAACTTTTTTATATAAAAAAGAAAGTAAATTAACAGAAAGCAAATAACATCTAAATTATCCACCGTCAAAGAAAAAAATCAAAAGGGAAGTTAAAAATATGTTTTTATCTGAATGAAAATTAAAACACAATGTGCTTTAATTTGAGGGATGCTTAAGGGGAAAATTATGCCAGTAAACATTTATATTGAGAATGAATGAAGATCCTATATCAATTGCTTCAGCTTCCATCTTAATGAACTAGAAGAAAAGGAACAAAGCAAATGAACCTAAATTAAGCAGAAGAAAAGAAATAATGAAGGTCATAGTGAAAATCAGTGAAATATAAATCTGACCCAAATGCTAGGCCTGATCTCATATTGGAGAAGATCAAGAAGATTGATAAACCTCTATTTCGACCAATCAAGAAAAAGTAGGTGACACAAATTACCAATATTCGGTAATCAATCCATTCTGTTCGATTGATCTGTGTGTCTGTTCTTTCACCAATACCACAATGTTTTTTCTTTTCTTCATTAATATAAGTTATATGTAGTCCTGAAATTGGGCGCTGGAGTCTTCCCCTTTGATCTTTTCCAGAATTGTTTTGATTATTCTGTTTCATTGTCTTTCTGTTCATATTTTAGAAGCTACAGATAAATTAAAAAAAAAACAACAACACCAAAACCTTGGGGTTTTGATTAGAATGCCTTGAATCTATAAATTAAAATGAAGAGAATTTATATCTTAGCAATATTGTGTATTCAAAACATAAACACAGTGTATCTCTCCAGTTTTTAGGTTTTCTTTCAATTCTTTCACCAATGATTTTTTTTTAGTTTTCTGCATATAAATTCTGTACAAACTTTGCTAGACTTATTATTAATGGTTTCACATTTAGATTAGCTAGTGTAAATGGTATTTTTAAAATTTAAAATTCCAATTTTGCTAGTAATTAAGATTGTGATTGACTTTTGTGTATTGATCTTATTTCATGAGGCCATTCTAAAAATGGTTTTTAGTTCCAGAAACTGTTTTGCAGACATTTTTGGTTTTCCTACATACATCATCATAAATTTGGATATTACAGCTCTTTGTGTAGTTACAAAAGTAAGAAACAGTACTATGTCTCCCAAATAACTTATATTTGGAAGAGAGACGATCATCCTCTTTAAAAAAGAAAATAAAATCCATTCAAATTCTAATCAAGATAAAACTGTAACCTAACTGATGTTTTTAAACATATCTAAAGAAAATGTTAATAGATGTGGGAATTTAGAAAACCTAAGCCAAAGGGCAAGGTGTTGACATTTAGAGACTAGTAATTAAACAATCAGCACATTTTTTTTTTTTGAGCATTCAAAAAATTTATTGAACTTTCAGTGATGTACTAGGAAGTGGGAACACAGGGGTGAGCAAAACAGTTCCTCCCTTTGGAAGCTTTGAGTTGAGTGGCAGAAATGTCATCACAAATATAAAACTTTGTGAGACAAGTCCCATGCATGAGTTGACCAAGACAAAGAAACCTGAGAAAGCGGTCGAGTCTAAGCATAGGTGTCATTTTTGCAAGGCAAAGTTGGGGATGGTTTGTGCAGAGGCCTTGGGCTAGAAAAGATCCAGATTGGTCTTAGTTGTAGTTACTTTCCCTCTATAATGCCCTGATTCAGACACTGAATTTTAAGGAAAATGAATAAAGTTTCTGTTTTAGACAGGAATGATTCATCATATCTGAACATGGCCTGGCTGAAATTACCTCCATTTGTCTGATTCCATTTCCTCCCAGCATTATATTGATTATCATTTGTCTTCAGGTTCTAAAGTCAGAGTGCTTTGGTTCTATCCAGCGCCAGCATTCAATAGTTAGCTGCAGGCTTTTCAGTATCTTTAAGCTACATTTCTCTCACTTGCAAAAAGTTAAAAACAGTACTTAATTCATAGGATTGTCACGAGAACTAAATAAGATAATATAGACCAATATGCTAAAACAGGCATCTCATAGGCTAAATGGACATGGCAGATACCTGAGTTTCCACGGTTTTTCCCGGCACTCCTCTTAACATGGCCAGCTGAGAAAACCCCAGGAGCCAGAGTCTATGGAATATACTGTTGCTTCACAAACTCCGGGAGCTTCCCTGGTGTAATCTGAAACATGCTCCACAAGGGGAGGAGGAGAGCCAGGAGACACCAAGCAAAGAGGCACTCCCTGTCGGTAGGGAGAAGGTTTAGTAAGTGAGGGAATTTACTTAAGAGGCTTATCTTGGACAGCCAAAAGATGAGAAGATTTCTATACCTGTCTGCCAAATCTTTGTAGAGGCCTTCTATAGAGGTCTCAACTGGATTCAGTTACATATACTATCCGGATAGTCTCAGCCATGTATTGCTTTCTCAAGCCTATGTCCTTGGGAATGGCTCCCACTGTGCGCCCACACTTCAAGCACTGAGGAGTGGTGAGGAGCCTCTGACTGATTGGGTCCAGTTCTCCAGTTAACGGCCAGTCACATCCTCTAGATGACTTCCTTTAACATGTACCAAAGGCTGTGGGAGCATAGGGGGAGTGGAGATGATGCTGTGTTTTCCATTTCAGGAAAGTGAACAGTGGCAGTTAGACTCCTCTCATGGGGCTTCCCAAATGGCTCAGTGAGAAGCAAACGGGCACCTGCTTGTGCCAAGGACATCAGCAACCAAAAGTAGACTGTAACAGCTAGTACGTCCTTCCTTTACTCCCTTCTCTTTAATGCTCCTTTCTTTTCCCCACCCTGGAGCTGCTTGAAGGAGGAGAGACATTGTGGGGCAAGAGGAATGAAAATGTCCACTACAGGGCACCTGCTTTCCATCTGATATCTTGCACACACTGGCAGTGAGAGGGTGAGCACTGAATTATCCATAAGATGCAATCAACTGGATTTTTAACATCTGAAAATGAATGCATGCCTATATATTCTGCTCAAAATGTCTTAAGACACCAAAAAAGGAAAAGTAAATTATTGAAGAAAAAATAAAACATTATCATATTTGTACTCTGCTGAAAACAGACTGGGCAATTAACAGGTTTTTGTAACTAGAAACAATTTTTTTCCTATTTGGGAACTCTTATTTTTTTTTAACTTACTTTTTCATGTCAAGAAAAGTGTTTTATTTTTCCTTTTATCATATTAATGAAGTGTTAAAAATATATGTAGGATAGGAAGGATAATAATAAAATTAACAACACAAGCCAGCCGAAATATAAGAATTTGAAGGTCACGGATATCTGCTAAGTGCTCTCCCCTATTGCATAAACCTGTTTCTGCCCTACAAGTCATTGCTCTCCTTCATTTGTGCTCACATACCTTTGTGTAGCAGACATTGTCAGTGCCCCACCTACAACCTCTTGGCATTCACCATCTCTATAAATGCAGACAGAGTATTAACTCCAAGTGTCTGCAATGCCCTGCCTAAGGGATTTCTCTGGAGTGGATAAGGTAGGCTAGGAGTTCCAGAGAACTTGTTTTTAATTCTTCTTTTTTTTTTTTTTTAAAGATTTTATTTATTTATTTGACAGAGAGAGATCTCAAGTAGGCAGAGAGGCAGGCAGAGAGTAGAGGGAAGCAGACTTTCTGCTGAGCAGAGAGCCCGATGCGGGGCTCGATCCCAGGACCCTGGGATTATGACCTGAGGCGAAGGCAGAGGCTTTAACCCACTGAGCCACCCAGGCGCCCACTTTTTGTTCTTGTTTAGTATAATTTAACACACACACATACACACACATCCCTCTACACAATATAATGTTCAGTTTTGTGGTATCATGTATGTGATATCATATGATTTGTAGCTCTAAGGGCTTACTTTTTCCGTTCAACATCAAGTTTCCAAAATTCATCTTTTTTTTGGTATATTTGTCATTCATTAATTTTACTACTATGTGCACTTTCTTTTGAATAAAGTTGAGTCAACATAATTTTTTTTCATCCTCATTATTTATTCATTGACTGATGTTTGGACTGGTTCCACATTCTTTCTATTATGAACATAGTGCTGCAAAGAACATAGTTATGTAAGAATCTCAGGGCACCTGTGCAAAAGTTGTATAATAGTACCTGAGAATGCTCACTCCAAATTACATTCCAAAGTGGCTGCAGCAATTTACACTCCCTCTGGCATAAAAATTCCCATTGAACAAATCCTCTGCAACATTTGGTCTTGACAGATTTCTTCATTGTTTTGTAGTGCTGCCTTTATTATACATTAAGTTCTCCTATCTATATAGGTCTGTCTGGACTCATTGGAATAGTCCGTGGTTCAATTATAAGTTACTGCACCAATAGCACAGAACATTTATTATTATTTTGTAGAATATCTTAATATATCTGGTAGAACAAGTTTACCTTTTTGTTTTTATTTTTTATGTCCTTTGAATTTTAAAGTACATCTGCTTAATTATATTAAAACCATTAACGCAATATCTGCCTCAATAATTTCATTCTGATAATAAAAAAAGATGGTATAATGATGGCTTAAAGCTAGTTCAATTGCAGTTTTAGAGGCTTATTTATCAAGAGTGAAAATAGAAGGATTATTAAAAACAGCTAAAAAGAGAACATGTGTCGTAGTGCTTAACATTTCTATAAATGTTGGTAAGGGTTACATCTAAATCTGATGCCGAATTCTTAATGGCACTGAAATAGTCCTTTTTTCAGCCACATTATTCCTTTTTTCAGCCACATTATTTATTCTGGTACTATGAATCTAGAAGAGACTGGCTATGGTTACCACCCCTTGTCTTCAGTTGTGACTGTGTATTATCAGCAAGTGCGTTCTGTATCTTTTCTAGAAACATGTCTCCTCCATAAACAACATCCTTCAGACATGTAGCAGCTTCGTGGTTTTCTTCTTCCAGCTTATACAAACTAGCAGCTTGTAAGGTACCTGTAGATTCTTCACCGGGCAATGAATCTATCAAAACATCAATGTTTTTTGCTGTTCATGCAATCTCTGCTGCAAAAAACCTGATGTATTCTTTTGTAGGATTGGCCGGCTGATCTTTGTTAATTGCTGTCTGAATATTCGTAAAGCAGGAGGGGCACAGTGCTGCAACACTCTGATGGCATTTCAAAACCTATCTGCAAGCCAGTTCATCACATCCCGCCGCTGTGGGAGCCCATCGGCCATGTTCCTCCACAAGCTAAGGCAGGCTAAAGCCCCTCTCTTGTTTTTAAAGGTTGAATTAATTATTTGTGGATCATTTCTTCCTTTAAAATAAATTTTAGAGTAATTATTCCTCAAAAAATACAAGTTCTGTTTGTGGTTCCCTTGAACATTTAGGTTGATTTAGACAGCAGTGACTTTTTATGATATTGAGACATATCATCCAAGAGCAGGGAACACTTCTCTCTTTATGTAAATCATCTTCTACATTATTCAGAAGTTTGAGGTTTTGTCCACAGAGATCTTATGTATTCTTTTTAAGGATATTCCCAGGCAATTTATTGTTATTGTTGTTATTTCATTATCCTCTTAAAGTTAATTTCTATTGGCTATTGTTGGTGTATAGAACCAAATCTCTCTTAAGTAGGTGTCCACATTATCTGCAAATTTTGTCAGTTTTATGTCTTGCCTTCAAATGCTTATAATATTTATTTTTCTTTCTTTATATTATTTGCCAGAATTTCCAATAGCAGTTAAATAGTAGCAGTGTTAGTATTGTTCCTCATCTTAGAAGGAATGCATTAAAACTTTTTCTATTAGGTACAAAGTTTGTTGTAGATTTTGGTATATATAGCTTACCAAGTTAAATATAATTCTGTTCTTTTAAAAAATATTATTTTTTTAATTGTATGTATATATAAAATACATATATTTATAAATATATGCATTTATATATTTATTATTTATTTTTAGAGGGAGGGAGGGAGAGAAAGCATGGGAGAGGAGGGGCAGAGAGAGAGAGGGAGAGAGATAGAATCTTAAACAGACTCCCCACTGAGTGTGGAGCCTGATACAGGGCTTGATCTTTTGACACCAAGATCATGACCTGAGCCAAAATCAAGAGTCAGATGCTCAACCAACTGAGCCATGTATGTGCCCCGAGATAGTCCTCTTCCAATACTAATTTGCTAATGCTTTTTGGAAAACTATAGCTTGCCTTTTAGCAAATGTCTTTTTAGCCTCAATTGTAAAAATTACATATTTTTCCTTTTAGTCTATTAATATCATGAATTATAATTGATAGATGAAATTCAATTCATTTTAAATTATAAGACTATTCATTGGATGTGGAGAGAGAAATATGATGTTTAGAGCTGCTGTAGCTTAGGCAAAGACCTTATCTAACAATGAAGTCAGCACACAGAAAAAAAGCAGAACAAAACTAGGAGAGAATGAAATCTTTTTTAAAAAGTTTACTATAAAAATTGATCTGCACCTTATTTTTTTCAACAGTGTATCTTGCAGATTATTCCACTTCAATATATAAAGGACACTGTCATTTTTAAAAATATTTTATTTATTTATTTGACAGAAGGAGCGCTCACAAGTAGGCAGAGAGGCAGGCAGAGAGAGGAAGGGAAGCAGGCTCCCTGCTGAGTAGAGAGTCCGACATGGGGCTCCATCCCAGGACCCTGAGACCATGACCTGAGCCAAAGGCAGAGGCTTAACCCACTGAGCCACCAAGGCACCCCAACATTGTCATTTTTTAGTAGCTGGATAGTATTCCATTGAATGAATATATTCTCATTTGTTTTACTAACGAATCTATAGACAGGCATTTGGGTTATTTCTTTTTTTACTATTGTGAACAGTTATGGAATGAAAACCTTATACAGGTCACACCGAACATGGGAGTGTGTATCTCTAGTATACAGTCTTTATTTCTGAATCAGAAAATATATATATATTTTTATAGACATTAAAAATATACACATTTAGTTTTTTAAAATAAAATATTGTCAAATTGCCCTAGCTTAAAATTATACATCTCATATATCAGGCAATATGTTTAAAAGCATCTATTTTTCCAAAGCCTATTATCAATTTATTTTATTGAAGCATAGCTGACACAAAATGTTATATTAATTTCAGGTGTACAGTGTACTGATTTGACAAATCTATAACTATAATAAAAAATTTTTAGCTTTTTAGAGATGAGTGAAAAATTTTATCTACTGTAATATTTTAAAATCAACTTTATTGCGATAAAATTTACATATGACAAAATGTACTCTAAGTGTAGATATCAATATGCTTTGATAAATTTGCACATCTATATAATCACCTCCTCTAAGTGTTCCCTTGAGCCTCACCCAAGTGATTCCCATATAACACTTGGAAACCTGTTTTTGTTACTATAAAATAGATAAGCTATTAGTTAGTCAAGTTTAACATAAATGAATTGGACAGTATATATTCGTGTCCAGATTCAATCATGTTTTTGTATTTATCAGTAGTTCATTCTTTTTTTTTATTCCTGAGTAGTATTTCATTATAAAAATATGATTCATTTAACAATATACCTACTAATGTATAGCTGTGTTATTTTTAGTTTTTGACATTTGAATAAAGTTACCATAAACATTCGTGTATAAATTTTTATGTGTACCCATGTTTTGTCATTTGTGGGGGGTGGAGAATTTAACAGTGGACTCTCTGGGTCAAACTTTATTATCAGACGGTTGCTAAATGGAGCAAACTGGTTATACAGTTTTATATGCCTATCACTAATACAGAGAGCTCCAACTGCTCAACATTATTGCTAACACTTGGTTTCATCAGTCATTTACATTGTGCCATTCTCGTGAATATGTAAGTTATTTTGTTACAGTTTTAATTTGCATTTCTCTGATGATGAAGGATGTTGAACATCTTTACCTATTCTCATTGATCATTCTTTTTTTAAAAAATTTATTTATTTGTCAGAGAGAGAGGGAGAGAGAGCGAGCGAGCACAGGCAGACAGAGTGGCAGGCAGAGGCAGAGGGAGAAGCAGGCTCCCTGCCAAGCAAGGAGCCCAATGTGGGACTCGATCCCAGGATGCTGGGATCATGACCTGAGCCGAAGGCAGCCGCTTAACCAACTGAGCCACCCAGGCGTCCCTCTCATTGATCATTCTTAAATCTTCTTTTCTGCATTTCCATTCAAATTTCTGCTACTTAAACAAATTTAGTTGTTTGTTTCTTACAGAGTTGTAAGAGTTTATAACTATACCTATATCTAGTGTCTGCCTATCTATCTATCTATCTATCTACCTACCTACCTACTCACCCATCTACCTATCTTCTATCATCATCTACCATCTTACTTATATAGTTTGGATGCAAGTCTTTCATCAGATAAATGTATTGTAAATACTGTTTCCCAATTTGTGCCTTGCTTTCTCATTTTCTCAACCATGTCTTTTGAAGAATAAATGGTTTTCAATTTGATTAAGACCAATTTATCATTTTGGGGGATGCTGCACGGCTCAATCCGTTAAGCGTCTAACTCTTGATTCTGACTCAGGTCACATGATCCCAAGGTCATAAGATCAAGCCCCTCACTGGGCTCTATGTTGGATGTGAATCCTGCTTAAGATTCTGTTTCCCACCTTCAATGGATACTCTCTTCCTAAAAAAAAAAAGACCAATTTGTCACTTATTAAAAGTTGTGTTCATTTGTTTTAGCTGAGAAATTTTAGTATGTCCCTAAATCATGAAGGTTTTCTCCTATATTTTCTTCTATGTGTTTTACACTTTTGGCTTTTATGAATATTATTAAATTACTTTTTTGCATGTAGAGGAAGATAAAGTTCATCAAAATCAGATTCATTTTTCTTACATATAAAAGATATGTAATTTTTCCAGGCCCATTTGTTGAAAGCATTATCTATTACCCACAGAATTACCTTCTCAACTTCAAAAATTAATTGGCCATATATTTGTGGATCTACTTCTAAACTCTCGATTTAATTCCATTGATTTATATATCTAACCTCACACCAACATTTTGCTGTCTTCATGGTTGTAGCTATGAAGTGAATCTTGAAATAAGGTGGTATAACTCCTCCAAATTTTTTCTACTTTTTCAAAATTGTTTTGTCTATCTAGCTTCCCCTAATTCCAATATTAATTTTAAAGAATCAACTTGTCAATTGCTATAAAAAGTCTGGCTGGGTTTTTGAATAAGACTGTCCTAAATATCTTCATCAACTTGGGTAGACTTGGTATTTTAAAATACTGACTTTTCCAGGATGCCTGGGTGGCTCAGTCAGTTAAGTGTCTGACTCTTGATCTCAGCTTAGGTCTTGATTGAGTTCAAAACCTGTGATGAGTCCACCCTGCGCATGGAGTCTACTTAAAAAAAAATTAAAAAATTAAAGTATTGACTCTTCCAGTCCATGAATATCTCTCTTCATTTATTGCAGTCTTTTCTCAGCCATGAGAAAATGACACAGCTGTCATTGTGCAGATCTCAGATATATTATTATCCAGAAAATACTCATGTTTTCTAATGATATTATAAGTGGTATTTTTTAAAATTTCAAATTCCAGTTTTTCATTACTAATATGAAAATGTAATTGCATTTTGTATATGAGGCCTAGAATCCTGTGACAATACAAGCTTACTTCTTAGTTCTACTGGATTTTTCACATATTTTTTAGCAGTTTAAGTATATTTTGTCATCTGGATAAAGAATGAGAGATTTCTATCCCTTCCTTTCCAATTTGTATGCCTCTTTTTTATATTTATAGAAATATTTATGAAAATATACCTATTGTATACTTGTGGATATATTTATGAAAATATACAATATATTTCACAGAGAAAACAAGTATTGATAAGGATGTGGTAAAATAAGAGCCCTCACATATTACTGGTGGGCTTGTAAAATGGTGCATGTACTTTAGAAAATAATCTGTGTGCTTCCTTTTTTGTACTCTTATAAAAAAGTTGTTCCTAGTATTAGGGGGAAAGCATCTAGTGTTTCAGTATTAATTACGGGGTTAGAGAGATTTTAAATAAAACCCTATATCCAATTGAAGAGACTCCCTCCTATTCCTTTTATTTTTAAAGATTTATTTATTTATTTTAGAAAGAGGAACAGAGAGAGAGGGATAGAGGGAATTTCAATCGGAAGCCAAACTGAGTGGGAAGCCTGATGTGGGGCTCCATCTCACAATCCTGAGGTCATGACCTGAACTGAAAGCAAGACTGAGCCACCCAGGTGTCCCTCTTGTTCCTTTTTTCCCTCAAGAGCTTGTCCCCAATGGATATCAAATTTGGTTAAATGATTTTCTACATCTATTGAGATGATTCTAAAAAATTTCTCCTTATTTTGTTAAAGTGGTAAATTATGATTGATGTTTAAATGCTAAACAAAACTTGGGATAAAGGCTATTTCTGGGATAAATTCAACTTGGTCAATATTTATTATAATTTATTGCTGAGTGTGACTGCTACCTGTTTAAAAAGTTTTGTTGTTGTTGTTCATGCAGTATATTGGTCTGCTATTCTTTCTCTCTGGTTATTTTTAGTTTTGGTATCAGAGCAGTTGTTGTTTTGAAATTCACTTTGGCATTAATAAAGACACTCCAGATTTCTTATGCTTATCACTAGCATGGTATATCTTTTTCTTTCTTTCTTTTTCTTTTTTTTTTTTACTTTTACCTCTATGTGTCTTTACATTTACTTATTTTATTTTTAAAAAGATTTTATTTCTTTATTTCTTTATTTATTTTGGGGGGGCATCAGGAAAGGAAGAGAGAGAGAGAATCTCGAGGAGACTCCACATTGGGCATGGAGTCCCCCATGGGGCTTGATCTCAAGACCCTGAGATCATGACCCCAGCCAAAATCAATAAATGGACACTTAATGGACTGGGCTACCCAGGCACCCCCATGTCTTCATATTTGAATAGGTTGTTTTAAGTCAGCATGGAGTTTGGTCTCTCTCTCTCTTTTTCTTTTTTTTAGTCCACTCTGAAAATCTTTGTCTTTTACTTTCAGTGCATAGTCCATTTTCATTTAATATAATTATTGTTATCTTTGGGTTTACATCTATAACATTGCTATGAACTTTTTACTTTTCTAAAGTAAAGATCCACCATCCTTTCCTATTATTTTCTAATGAAAAGTTAAACTTATTATTTCTATTTAATAAATTCTACTTAACATATAGAAAAATTTGTCTTCTGAGAAAATTTTTATTGCTATAAGCACTTGATGATCACTACAATTTTTATTTTATCTCACTATTAGTTGTAAACAGTTGAAGATAGTATAATCATTGTGTGTAGAGAGACCTATGCTATGCAAAAGCAGTAATAATGATATTGATATGAAAAAAGGCTTAAATAATGAGAATTCCAGCTAAAACAACAACAGTGGAATTATTTAATAAATATAAAGCAACTTGAGATACATTATCAATGACTGAAATTATATTAACATAATATGTCTATTTTTAAAGATCTTATTTTTGTCATATTTTATCAATGTCTAAGCAAATACTTTCAATATGTTTGAAAGCAACTGAATTTTTCCCTACTATAGCACTTAAATGATCACTTATTAATTTTGACATGACTTTTGACAGTTTCCATTTAGTAATGTTTCTTTATATTTCATCTAAGATGTGAGGTGTGTTCTGGGGGCTGACAGAATCCTATTTCTAAAGGGTTGCATTTGTCATGAATTATTGCTATTCACTTTCAACATTAAGCAAAACCAACAGACTAGCTTTAAGATACATTATAATAGAGAAGTAATAAGGCTCTTTGAATGTTTTTCAGCATTTGGCTGACAAAAGTGATAACAAGAACACATCATTAAGATTCAAGCATCTACCATGATCTAACATGTACTCTTCTGTATTTTATCACAAAGGATGGTACATTTTCACATTTGATTTTGAACTTATTTTAGAACACTGTTGTTGAAAATAATCCTTGTTAAAACAAACACCTCATCTTATTTCAGCTCCCTCCTCATTTTCACTATAACTTTATAACAAAGTGATTGAGAGGGCTCTGAGTGGGATTGTTCAGCTTTGTTACTTCCTAATTCTGGGAACTTAATCAAATTACTTGAGCTCTTTGTGACCTTGGTTTCTTATATAGATAAAAAAGGAACAATAATACGATTTATTTCTTAGGGCTTTGCTTTATGAAATAATATATGTTAGGGGTTAAAAAAATTGACTGACACAAAGGTAATACCTAAATGAAATTTAGAACTCATTATTACTCTGAATTTATACAAAATGTTTAGTTATACATTGCTGCAATATTTAACAAAGGGGGAAAAAACACCTTTAGGAAGATAATTCTTTCATTCTCTCAATAAGGATAAATTGAGAGCTTACTCTCTGAGACCACATGGGCAGTGTGCGAAGTCCTTGAGGAAGGATCAAACAGTGTTTCTGACCTAAAGGAGGTCACTGGTGTGGGAAGACAAGTGAGCAGACTATACAGGATGGTCGCTGCTAGGATAAAGTAGAGCAGAGATCGGCAAACTCTTTTCTGAAAAGAGTCAGAGAGCTAATATTTTTGGCTCTGTTCATCACACAGTTTCTGCTACAAGTGCTCAAGTAGCCATAGACCATTTGTAAACAAACGGGCATGGCCATGTTCCCTTGAAACTTTATGGATGCTGAGATTTAAATTTTGTATGATTTCTATGCATCTTCTTTTGATTTCTTTTTTAAGATTTTATTTATTTATTTGTCAGACAGAGATCACAACTAGACAGAGAGGCAGGCATTGAGAGAGATGGGGAAGCAGGCTCCCCACTGAATGGAGAGCCCGATGTGAGGCTCGATCTCAGAACCCTGAGATCATGACTTGAGCCGAAGGCAGAGGCTTAACCCACTGAGCCACCAAGGCACCCCACCTCTTTTGATTTTTTTAAAAAGCCATTTAAAGATATTAAATCATCCTCTGCTCAGGGACTATACAAAATAGGTAATAGGTCAGATTTGATCTGTAGGCCATAGTTGGGTGACCCCTCAGATAGAAGAAAGATTAGGGTTCTTGTGAAAAGTGATTGTAGGGGAAGGCTTCCTGGAGAAAAGTATGACTAGTTGAGGCTTAAATATCAAGTAGGGGATAATTCAGGTGCAAGAGAGCAAAGGAATAGCATTCTAAGCAGCAAATAGCATGTGTAAATAATAGCCACCAGTAACAGTCACCAAAACTGGGTACTTATTTTGTGCTATGCACTTTAGATAAATTATTTAATTTATTCATCCTGATATCCATTTAAGGTAGTCACTATTACATCTATTTTGCAGAGAAGAGTACTGAGACTTAAAAAGTTAAGCATCTTGGTACAGACACGTAGATAGTAAGTACCAAAGTGGTATATTGAAACCAGATCTAAGTGATTTCATGCAGGAGCGCTTACATATTATATTAGATGATTCCATTAGATTTCAGACTATTTAGAAACGAGCAAATACCATGGCCAAGGTATTGAAAGGACTTGATTGGTTAAAAAAAAAAAAGATGGGACAAGATCAAATCTTTAAAGGCTGGGGTTTAATCTGAGGGGGAAAAAAGAACTATTACAGGATTTTAAGCAACAAAACATCATAAGACCTGTGTTTTAGAAAAATGATTCTAGCACCACGGTGGAGGAAAACCCCTTGCCAAGCAAGGCCTCCTATCGATATTTGTCAAGTTAAAAAAAAAGAAGACAGCATATTAAAAGTGTTGAAACAGGATACATGAAAGGCAGTTGCAAACTACAGCAATCGTTGAGGCAAGAGGTGATGAGGTCGAAAGGTAGACAGTGAATGGGGGAAGGGGAAACATATCATGGTTCTCAAACTTAATTCCCTAGCATAATTACTGTGGTGCTTTTAAAAATTATACCTAGTTAACCTCATCCCTGGAAATTCCAGGCCTAGGAGGGTCCTGAGCATCTACATTTTATAAAGCTTCCATAGATGATTCCGTTAGCCAGCGCAGAGAAGCAGGAACATTGGAACTAGAATGAGGATCACATAAATAATGGCACTTTTACTAAGATTAGGAATAAATGAAGGGGAAAATGATAAGTTAGAGACTTATAGCTGAGTCACTGTGGTTGCATTCAAAGGGTGACATGACAAACACTAGACAGAGTGGCCCAGAGCTCTGGAAGAGAGCCAGACAGCTGATAGAGAGGGGGAAGTGAGTAATCATTCATAGAAAGAGAAAGAAACATGTGTTTTTTGAGTTAAGTAATGTTACATGCTGAATTCAAGCTCAGAATAGCTCAGAGGGTAATCAGACATTTGAACTTAGGCCTATTAGCTTCCCAATACACTTCACATTTCAACTTTGGGTTGGTCCTTAATTAGGGTCAGCAAGGTTCTGCATGCCAGCATGGCGCCATCAAATTTCCAGAAAAGAGGCATTTTCTAAGACTGTGGTCAAGCACGAAGTGTCAGCTGAGTTGGCCACGAGGAGACAATCAGCAGCAATAACACCAGTGCACAGACGCTAATCAGCAGCACCCGGGGAGGGCAGTTGCCACCATTAGCGAAACTTCTTGAAAAAAGCCGAAGCAGAAGCTGGTATGAGAGAGGGCGGGCTGCACACTTAGTCAATACCTACAGCAATTCCTAAACATGTTTCGTCTAGTAGAAATAGTCCCTGCTGTCAGTATGAAGGAGAATATCTGTCTTTTGTTTGAGAGAAAACATACATCTGACTCTCATGAAGATTACTAAGACCGTTTTGATTAAAAAATGAGAAGCCACAGCAGAGACAGGCCTGGACATTTACACAGTTTGGACAGCATCTGTCTTGGAATGCTTGATACTGGGTCAGATTAATAATAAGCTTTTGAAAACTCCTCTGAGGAAGCATTATCGAATTGCATTTCTATACATTTTGGCTCGAGGACAATTATCTAGAAAATCAGTGAGTGCACAGAGAGCCTTTATTTATTTATTTATATTTTCCACTCATGTGATTCACAAAAGAATTTGAGGTAGCTTACAATAAAAAGGCTTATAGGCATATATTTTAAAATAAATTTTTAATTTGATCACAGTAAAATTGAAAAAGTCAGTGTTAAAAGGCTCTCTCCGCTTTAGCCTTCAGTCCTTCTCTTCAGGAACAATCATTTTTCAAATCTTTTCCATTTTTCCCCCTAGCATCTTTATATAGTACACTTCTGTTGCTATTACTTGGCTTAACTTATAATATATCATTAACTTGATTTTATATTCGTTCTTCTATCCCCATTGATCTCCTCTCCAACCTCTTAAAAATAATTAAATCACAACATTTACTTAAGTCAATAGGCAGTGCCTACCTCATGTCATTATGGATATTATTCATTGTGAAGCCAAGTAGCATATCCTGACTGTTTCCCTTCTAGCACAATCTTCTCTATCTTCCACATTCCCCAAATAAATAATTCTTTTTCATTTACTTTAAGTGTGTGTCACTAATTTTTCTCAATAGCACCAATAAGTTCATATGGGTTTCCATACAACTAATCTCTGTGAGTGTGTGTGTGTGTGTGTGTGTGTGTGTGTGTGTTTACATATATATATGGCTCTTTCTTTCTGGAGAGTGTCCTCCAGACCTTCCACTTATCCTCTATTCTGGACAGGCTTCGTCTATTGCACAGATGTCCCTTTTACTTCTTTTTCTATTCTCCTGCTTTAGATTCTTGTTTCCTGGATCCCATAGTTTCCTCTTTGTGGAATATTGCCTTGTTTTCCTGGATGACATCCTTCATGAGCTTTCAGAGAAATTGTGCAGGACAAGGTATATTTCTTAGTCTTACTTTTTTGAAGGTGTCTTTTACCTTTCCATGGAATTTAAAAGTTTTGGTTAGCATATTTTTAATTTCCAAGGGCTTTTCTGTGTGTGTCCCCTTATCATAGCATCTCTTTTGTGTTAGGATTGAGATAAATCTTATCTGGTTTTGGTGACAGCAACTGTAGTGATTTAAGTTTTCTTACTCCTTTCTTAACCCCTATGCGGTCAGCATACTAAGTAAGCAAGCCCAGGAGGTAACAGGTGGTGGCTAGAGAGTAGGAAGGTTTAAGTTGGCCTTATGGAAGGAGCAGGGTTATTAGTAAAGACGAGAGAACAGTTAGCTGAGACTGGGTTGAGGGCAAGGCAGTGTGAGAACTGGGCATTGTTCTCTACTCCTTTTGGATGATTCTGTCTCCAGCCTTGGGTAGTTTCCTCACATTGACCTGTAGTCCTACAGAATTCTGTGGGACCTTCTGTAGATTTCCTGTATTCTTCACCTGTGCAGTTCTCACTTTTCTGTCATTCTGCCCCATAGCTCCAGCTGCCTTAGTGTTTCCAGGCTTCACCTCTGCCTCCTCAGCTCAGGGAATCAACAGGATTCTGCCTCAGTTCCCCCTTCAAGCACGGCCTCCTGGAAATTCAAAATCCAAAATTCAAAAATTCAAAATCTCCTGCTCCTCCATCTTGACTGAAAGTAGAGGTAGCTTGAGAATAGGGAATTGCATAATGTTTTGAAAATAGAACAATATAACAGGTGACTGCTTATGAAGCAGAGGACCGTCTGCTGACAGTGCACAAAGGAGTCTTGAAACATGGCCTGATTTATCCACCGTCTCTAGAAAAGCAAGTCCTATTTATTCAGTGTAAAAGTGAGCACAAGAAATGTAACAGTGAGCATCTGGATTGTGTTGCTTGAGCCTGAGTGCACAATTTCAGAAGTGATTTTGTTTTGGATGGTATGTAACTTAAGTCTTTTAGATGTGGGAAAGATATAGAGAAAGGGGTTAACTGACTTCTAATCAGAATTTTTAAAGAAATATCATCTATCTATCTATCTATCTATCTATCTATCTATATCACCATCTATGTCTAATCTGTCTATGTATTATCTGGCTTACATTTTTGGTAAATGAGTTGGGACATTTTCACCTTCTGTTCTTTATATTATGGTACCTATCTTCCACACATACAAAAATAATTTGTATGTCAAATTTAACCAATACTTCTTTTATAATTTAGTTTTTGCTACTCTAGTTAAGGAAAGCTTCCTATTTCCTATAATCTCATATTTTTTCAATTATTTAAAAGTTTCTTTGGCTAACTGAACATAATAAAAAGTTTCTTATATTTAGATTTTTAATCCAACTGGAAATTATTTCTCTGTATAGTGTGAGGTAATGTTGTGAGTTCACTGTTTTTTTTTCCCAGAAAAAGCCAATCGAGTCAATGCTTTTAATGGAATATAGTCTATTCTTAGTTAATTTGAAATGTCTCATTTATCTTATAGCAGGTTTTGCAAGAGTTGTGTCTCTTTGCGGGTTCTCCATTCTCTTCTATTGATCTACCTACTTACGCCTGTGCCAAAAATACAGTTTTAATGCCTGTATTTTGTAACATATCTTGATATATGGTAAGTTCCTTTTCCACATTTCTTTCAGAACTTCCTTACTTTGTGTGAATTTTAGAATGATTTTGTCAAGTTCCCTCAGAATTATTCTTTGAATTTCTATCAGAATGGCACTGAATTTATGAATTAATTTGAATGAACTGACATCTTTACAGTATTGAATCTTAACATTTGTGAAAAATGTTAACTTTCAAGTTACTTAGATCTTTTTATATTACTAAAATTTTGTAACTTAATTTATAATGTTATTAGTTTACAGTTTTTATTGCTAGTGAGTACATAATCTTTATTTCTATTACATTTCCTATGTGGTTATTACTGGTATGTAAGAAAGGTATGCTTTCATATACTGATTAAGGTTCAGAAATCATGCTGAACTCTCTCAATATTATTCCATAGTTTGTCTATGGCTTTACCAGCATTTACTATGTAGAAATATATATATATCACCTGCAAATAATGGTGATCTCATCTTTTCCTTCCTAGTCCTTATGTCAACTTATCTCTTTATCCAGTTTTTATTGCATCAGTGAGGTCTGCCAATGTAATATGGACTTGCATCAGTGATTCATATTTTTGTGTTATTTGTAATTTTAAGGAAACTGCTTCTAAAATTTCACCAATAGGAATTATATTGTCTATATATTTTTCAAGTTGTAGAAATGCTCTCTTCTCCTAGTTTAAGTGTAGTAGACCTGTCCTGTCTATATTCTCGGGTCTTACAATTCCTAGTCACATCAGCAATACATCCGACTTCCAGCATATACATCCCCTTGTTCAAAGACTTTCTCTCTTTTTCCGGCGTTTATGGCAAATCAGGAGCACTAGACATTGATAACATCTAGAGGCAACCTTTTACCATTGACTGATAGGAATTGATAGATAACTATCCAGATCTCTTGCCAGGAATTGATAGATAACTATCCAGATCTCTTGCCCCGTAAGTGGGCTGACTTTGAGACGTGAGTTCTGTCATGCCTCCCACAATTTCATGGTGAAATGCAGTTCAAGCTGCCCACAGCAGTAACTTTTTTGATTATACATAATTTACTGGCTTGCTTCCTTTTCTTTCACACTTCCCCACTCCTTTACTGAGTTTTCTGAGATCCTCTACTAAACAAGAGTTCTACTTAAATATTTGGCTCAGGGTGTTTCAAGGGGAATCTAAGATGCAGTAAGCATCTATGTATATCTTTCTATGAAATAAAAGGGATTTGAGTTTTAGTAAATACTCCTGATTTTAATGAGATGATAGTGTCCGTATACTGAATTATTTTGATATATTTTTGTCTTAAACCTCCTTTTAGAGACTAAAGTTTCTTTTTTTATAGTAAGATTTATTGAAGTTCAATTTATACTTGATAAAATTTCACTCTTGTTGGATGTAAATAAAATTCACCCTTGTTAGTTTCACAGTTCAATGAGTATTGAAAAATACAGTCATGGTACTACTATTGTCATAACCAAGAAATAGAACATGATATTGCCTCAAAAAGTTCACTTATGACCTTTTGTTGTCAATTCCTTCCCTGCTTTTTAGTACTTGACAATGGCTAATTTGTTTTCTGCCCCAACAGACATTCCTTTTCCAAGATGTCATTTAAATGAAATAATAAAATATACAGAATATTTGAGTATAGTTCTTTCTTTTTTTTTTTTTTAAGATTTTATTTATTTATTTGTCAGAGAGAGTGAGTACAGGCAGACAGAGTGGCAGGCAGAGGCACAGGGAGAAGCAGGCTCCCCGCTGAGCAAGGAGCCCTATACGGGACTCCATTCCAGGACGCTGGGATCATGACCTGAGCTGAAGGCAGCCGCTTAACCAACTGAGCCACCCAGGCATCCCAAGTATAGTTCTTTTACAGATCATAATGCTTTTGAGAATTATTCATGCCGCTGCATGTTATCCATAGTTTATTTCTTATCACTCAGTAGGCTTCCACTGTATGAATTTACATATGCTTATTCCCCAGTTGATGGACAATTTAGGTTTTTTTCAATTTTTGATGACTGTGAATAAAGCCACCATAGTTATGATCATAGAGGTTTTTATGTGAAAATATGTTTTCATTTGACTTGGGTTAACACATATTTTGGGGATTGCTGAATCAAATGGCTTTTAACTTCATATGAAATCCACAAACTATTTTTAATTATGAATTAAATTTCATGTATATTCAACTATTCAACTTATCTAGTTCATCTTGAGTGAGTATTTGTAGAGTATGTCTCTCAGTGAACTTGTCCATTTCATTATTGTGCAATTTATCAAAAAACATCATTCATAATATTTCCTTATATTTTTATGTCTGCAGATTCTGTAGTGATGCTGTTCTTTTATTCCTGATGTTTTCGACTTGAGTCTCCTTTTTTAAAGGACAAACATGGCTATAAGTCTGACAATTTTATTAATTTCTCAAAGAAACATGTTTGGTTACATTGATTTTTCTCTACTATATTTCAATTTCATTGATTTCTGTTCTTGTCTTTACTATTTCCCCCCTCCTGCTTGCTTTTAGTTTATTTTTCTCTTCCTAGTTTCCTGAGGTGGAACTTGAGATTACTGATTTCAATCTTTTCCTTTGTTAATCATTTAATGCTATAAATTTTCCTCTAAGCCCTTCTAATACATCCATTTTTTACTGTGATGTTTTAATTTTCATTCGATTAATATATTTTGATTTTCTTGATGATCCAGCAATTATTTGGAAATACATTAATCCCAGTATTTGGATATTTTCCAAGTATCTTTTGACTACTGTTTTCTAGTTAAATTCTATTGTTATCAGATAATATAATTAGTATGTTTTTTCATTCTTTTAAATTTTTGTTGAAGTTTATTTTATGGTCCAATATGCTCTTTTTGTAATGCCTTTTTGTAAATGCCTCTATATACTTGAAAAGCATATGTAACCAGCTTTTGTTTAATACAGTCAATTAGTTCAAGCTGGTCGATGGGTATTCAATTCTATATCCTTATTGATTCCCAGTATATATATTCTATCAGTTACTGAGAGAGATGCATGAAGTCTCCAACCCCAAATGTAGATTTGTCGAGCTCTACTTTCAGCTCTACCAGTTTTGACTCATGTATTTTCAGAAGTTCTGTTGTTAGATGCATATACATCTAGCATTACAGTACCTTCTTAATGAGCTAACACTTTTATTAGTGATGATAATAGCTAACATTATGTAATCTTTCTCTTTAGTTTTGGTAATCTTGTTTTGAAGTCCACTTTATCTGATATTAATATAACTGATCAATTTTTCTTTTGACTAAATTTTACATGACATCTTCCTTTTCCATTCTTTTATTCTTAACATATCACTATTTTTGTATTTCTTTATTTATTTTAAGGATTTTATTTATTTATTTAGAGACTGCACACGGGAAGGAAAAGGGAGAATCCTAAGCAGACTCCACACCTAGGTGGAACCTGATGTGAGGCTTGATCTCACAATGCTAAGATCATGACCTGAATAAAACTAAGAGGCGGGCACTTAACTGAATAAGCCACGCAGATGCCTCACTATTTTTATATTTAAAATTGTGTTCTTGCCATCCCTGCCTTTTAACTGGAGTATTTAGGCTATGTACATTCAATGTAATTATTGTTAGATTTAAATCAATACTCTTTTAGGTTTCTTTTTTTCTATTTTCATAGCTCTTATTTGTTTCTTTCCCTTTAACTTTTGTATAACTACTATAGGTTTTTCCTTTGTGGTTACCATGAGACTTACACAAAACAACTTATAACAGTCAATTTTAAGTTGATAACAAGTCTAAACACATTCTAAAGCTCTACATTTCTACCCTCCCAACTTTATGTTCGGGAGGTAAAATAAACTCCTCATGACATCAAAAACATACATGCACTTCATGTTTTTGATGTTAGAATATACACCTTTTCATCTTACATATTTATTAGCAAATTACTGGAGACACAGTTATATTTTACTACTTTTGACTTTTAACTTCATACTAGTTTTCTAAGTAATTAGCCCACAAACTTTGCAACATTAGATTATTCTGAATTTTACTACATATATGCCTTTAGTGGTGAAATTAATACTTCCATATGTTTTCCTGTTACTAATTAGTGAACTTTTATTTCAGCTTAAAGAAGTCCTTTTATCATTCTTGAAAGGCCTGTTATTTCTTTTGTTTTCTTTTTCTGTTTTTTTGATTAGTTGAATATTTTCTATTATACTTTATCTCCATAATTGTCTTATTAGTTAAACCACTTCCTCTAATATTCTTATTAGTGGTTGCCTGAGTTTACAGTATACATCTTTAATTTACTGCAATCTAACTTCAAATATTAAATATCACTTTGTTTATCCTGTAATAAACTTCTAACAGCATACTTTCAATTATCCTTTCCCTTCCATTGTGTTATTATTGTCATACTTTTATTTTACCTATGTTATAAATTAAAAAACATTATTCCGGCTTTTTTGTTTTGTTTTTTTTGCTTTAGACAATTTTAGGTTACATTTTAAAATATTATTTTATATTTACTTTAATTTCTACTATTTCCAGGGCTATTAATCTTATACATTTCCACATTTCTTTCTGAAGGACTCAATTTAACATTCCCTAAAGTATATAAATGCTGGTAATGAATTCTATTATCTCTTGTTTATAAAACAAAAATCCTTATTTTTACTGGGTATACAATCTGAATTGACAGGTTTCTTTTCTTCCTTTCAATACTTTAAAGATAACATTGTCTTGTGGATTGTATAGTTTCTAACAAGGTCCATTGTAATCTTAATTTTTGTTCATCTATGTAATGTGTCTTTTTCCCATGTCAGTCTTCAAATTTTCTCATTATCTTTTTTGTTTTTTTTTTTCTTTTTAACAGTTTGAATATGTACTGTCTTTGGGATTTTAAAAATTATTTACACTGCTTAGGTTTCTCTGAGATTCTTGGACATGCTGTTTGTAATATTTTCCTATTTCAGGAAAATCTGTTGCTGCAGAAGATATTTCTTCTGCCCTATGTTCTCTCTTCTTTTGGGACTGAAGTTACAAGTTTGTTAGATATTGTCCCACAGTTCTTGAATTTTTTTTCTGCTTTTTTCCCCCCACATTGAATAATTTCTGTTGAGCTTTCTTCAAGCTCTCTCATTCTTTCCTCAACCATTACCATTTTATTGAAGGATCTGCCAAAGAAGGTCTTTATCTCTAAAGCTGTGTGTATAATTTCTAGCCTTTCCATTTTATCTTTTTTTTTGTTTATTTTTATTTTTGGTTGAAATTCCATACCAGTTTATACATATTGTCCACATTTCCACAAAATCTTTAATACACTGGTTACACTAGCTTGAAATCCCTCTTTCATAGTGCGAGCATGTGGCTTTCCTTTGAGTCTGGATCTGTTGATTGCTTTGTCTCTTCTTGACAATGAGCTGTTTTATCTTCCTTTTTAGTGTGTCTCATAACTTTTTAAAAGATTTAATGATACATATCGTAAGTAGAACAATAGAGACAAGTAAATAGTTTTTGTGCTTATAATGGACACTCTTCTTCTGTCAGTTACCATGGGGGAATGAGTAAGTGTCGTCATGAAACGAGTTTGATTTTGTTACGCTAATGGTCATCTACAGTGCACCCCAGACTTCACATTAGTCTAGCAATATCTTGTACATAGAGTAAAAGCTGGAGTGCTGCTGAAATATTCTCAATGTTTGTGCTCTCTCTACCCTCAATATTCATGCACCCCTATATATCTGATCATGGGAAGGGGAGGGGAGGGAGGTTTTTCCACTACCTTACCTCTGCCCAGTAGTGAATACTAGTGTCTTTTGTTACTCTGTATTTGATAGCCTAATTGTAGTCACTGGGAAGGTTTTCTGCTTTCCTGGTTTAACCTAGTTTTGCCCTGTGCCTGGCCTTTAGAGTCTCTACTGCTGGTGTTACTAACCATTGCATTTTATTACTCTTCTGTTTATTTGTACTTTGAAAAAAAACTCTCTTCTTTATTTTAATTAAGATATTTCTGAGAGACATTTTGTTTCATAATTACTTCTATTTTACAAAATAGAAAAGCTTTTTATTTATTGTTTCTATTTTGTTATTTTGGATTCACTATTTTATCCCTTCTTTTGTTTTTAGTTTTACTCTTTTTTGTGACCCTACTTTCCTGGATGGAATGCTCCACTCATTTTTTAAAAATTCCCTTTTTGTAACAAATGCATTTAATACTACTACTTCTAAGAGATGCTTAGCTGTATCCCATAAGTTTTGATACATAATGTTTTCATCCTTGTTCAGTTTTAACTATTTTCTCTTTTCCATTATCACTTTTTAAGCTCCTTTACATCATTATTTCTTCTTTAAATTGTAATCTTACAATAGTAACTTTTAAATGGGTTTTTGACATTGTTGAGACTTAAAAAAAACAGCACCCAGTCAGCAATGGGTATGAAATTTACACAGCATAATTTTTGAAAACTATAGCCAGTTTTATATATTTCATTTGTAGAAAACCTTGTAATTCTCGTCTTCTACTATAGTGCACCAAATGTTCATATCACGCTAGTGAGAAGATATAAAACACAGGAGAGACCAGGAAATATAAAAATAGAATGAAAAATAAAGTTTAGAAAAAATTTAGCCTGTCAATATTTTAGCTATGGTCCTAAAGCTGAACTTCATGGTAATCAAAACACAAATAGTGAACACTAATCTAAATTTCCCATGAGGAAAATATGAATATATTCTTTAGAAAAGAAGTTGTTTTTTTTAAAGATTTTATTTATTTGAGAGAGAGAGAGAGAGAGCAAGCATGAGCTGGGTGAGGGGCAGAGGGAGAAGCAGGTTCTCCACTGAGCAGGCAGCCCCCTGTGGGGCTAGATCTTGGAAGTTCAGGATCATGACCTGAGCCAAAGCAGATGCTCAACCGACTGAGCCACCCCAGCAACCCCAGAAAAGTTTTGGGGGGCACCTGGGTGACTCAGTTGGTTAAGTGTCCCATTCTTGATTTGGGCTCAGGTCATGATCTCAGGGTAGTGAGATCAAGCCTCATGTTGGGCTCTGTCCTAGGCATGGAGCCTGCTGAAGATTCTCTCTCTCCTTCTGCCCTGTCCCTTTCCCCCATGTCTAAAAAGAAAATAAGTTTTTCCCAGTATTCAGGAAATCACTTGTCTCAAAAAGATTTACATAAAACAAGCACTGCTTTCTTCCCTCTAATAAGTACCGTAATGGCATAATATAGCAGTTTCTATTTCCATGTCTCTATGCAGTGGCTTCTGTAGGAGGCATCACTTCAATGTCCTCCATGCCATGGCTCTCACTGACATCATACAGGACCTACATTGCCCAGCTGTACACACAGGCTCTGGAATATGTAAGCCAAGGCCACAACACAGAATGCAACCTAGTGAAAGTATCATTTTTTAAAGAGATAAAATTATTGTGATTCCTGAACAATGGTCTCCAAACTAAAGCCATGAAAACATTCTATTATGCAGAATACCCTGATTTCTGCCTCTTCTAAGTGACTCCACAATTTTACTAGCTGTGTGGTCTTGGGCAAGTTAGTTGACTTTTTTGTACCTCAATTTGCTCGTATATAATATAGGGATACTATTTATACTCTTCTCATAGGGTATTTTGAGTCTAAATAAGAATAATTATATAAAACACGAACATATTATTTTAAAATTGAGATAGTCGTTAGACTTCAATACATAGGGTTTCCAGATGCTAGTGGAAATACACATATTTAATTCTCTATACTCTCTTATCTAGGTTTAAATTTTAATAAAGGAAGAACTATTTAAGTAAGAGCAAATGAGTGATTAATTCGTAAAAAGAAGGCATAGCAGATTACTAACACATGCCCATATTTAATGTAGGGAAGGTCATCTGTAGTATTCCTCCCTGGAAAGGAAATCATAAAGCCCAATTTCAAGTGCTACAATTGCTACTTAGGAAATCTGCATCCTTAGGTGCATAACTTAGTGTTTCTTGGGTCACTTCTTCATCTGTAGAACTGAGAGATTTAAGTGCATGATTTCTGAAGTCCCATCTGTGCATTTACCCTACAAGACACTCCCTTTTGCTCGTGCCACTCTTTGAATAGTTCAAGACAACGTTATCATCAAATTTGGAATCCATCATGGCCCAGAAGTCTGAGACTAGTGGGAAATGTGGTAGTAAAGTTCCAGTGTATCAACAAATCAATATCTAACTACCATTTTGCTATCTTCAAAATGCAGCCCTTTATATCAACAGAATGATACAGAACTCTGTTTATTGGAAAACAATCTAAAAAAAAAAAGAGTGATTTAGAGAGAAAAGCTCAAGGAAAGATAAGCAAAGTCAAGGAGAAATACAAAGGTGACTTATAAAATTGACCCAAATCAGGAATCAAATTGATGTTAGGATTCGAGCTAATATTTACTAGTTGCTTAGAAAAAAATTCCCCTGCAAGAAGAAAACAATGTCTGAAAGGATATAAATTTGTTAGATGTCTATAAGTATTCATAAAAGGACATGCAAAAAGAAAAAGAAAAAAGAATTGAAAGCCCTGAATCTCTTAGGTTATTTTAGAGTAGAAATTAAGTGCACAGATTGAATGAGGCTCTTTGCATGCAACTGAAACAGCCACACCTACCCAGCATTTTCCTTTGTTCTCCTTAGCCAGTCTAATTGTTTCATATAATAAAAACATCAGAGTTACTTTTAGTTTATTTTTAACTTACAAGCAAAAGATATCATTAGTGTTGCTAATAATCCCTCTCATATTTCATGAACAAATAAATTGTGCAGGTGTCTAACCAGAATGAAATAATCCTGCACCCTAGGGGAAATTCCATGTAATTCCCTCACACTATCTTGCCTCTGTGACTCACCTTTCTAAGCAGAGTTCACATATGTGTTCTATTTGGTTTTTACTTCCTATAACTCATAAAATAGTGAGAGGGGAGAATGTGGTAGGTTCCCTTCTATTTTATTGTGAGGGAGTAGCTCTGTTGATATGTGGTAGCTTGAGGGAAAAAAAAATAAACACATTTAACTGATTTGTTATTTTCATTGATTTGTTATTTTCATTATATTCATTCATCATAACATAAATATGTTATTTTCATTGATGATTCCCTGGTTTTAAAGTTGGGATATTTTGACTGAGCCTTAGAGGAACTGGACTTTTCATTATTCAACTTATCATGGAATTATCCCAGCTAGGGATCCAAAATAAAATTTGCTGCTTGTTCTTGGCTCAGCTTTCTATAGATTTCAAATAGAAACATTGAAGTCCTGTGGGGAATGATGAACTGTCATTGTTTTTGAACTGAATTATCAAATGCCACTGGGATGCTAGATAAACCCCTAGCAATTGAATATTACCCTCAAAAATGGCAAGGTGTTAAAATTTTTCCAAATCCCCTCAAAAAAGCCCGAAAACAAAATCTGTGCTAATCACTTTTAAGAATTCATTCAACTTGTATTATTGGGGAAACTAAGTCCATGTTCTCTCATTTAGTCTTTAGTTTAAGAAGAAAAAATTACAAACTATCACTCTTTGCAGATGATATGATACTTTATATGGAAAACCCAAAAGACTCCACTCCAAATCTGCTAGAACTTGTACAGGAATTCAGTAAAGTGTCAGGATATAAAATCAATGCACAGAAATCAGTTGCATTTCTATACACCAACAACAAGACAGAAGAAAGAGAAATTAAGGAGTCAATCCCATTTACAATTGCACCAAAAACCATAACATACATAGGAATAAACCTAACCAAAGAGGCTAAGAATCTATACTCAGAGAACTATAAAGTACTCATGAAAGAAATTGAGGAAGACACAAAGAAATGGAAAAATGTTCCATGCTCATGGATTGGAAGAACAAATATTATGAAAATGTCTATGCTACCTAAAGCAATCTCCACATTTAATGCAATCCCTATCAAAATACCATATTTTTTTTTCAAGGAAATGGAACAAATAATCCTAAAATTTATATGGAACCAGAAAAGACCTCAAATAGCCAGAGCAATGTTGAAAAAGAAAGCCAAAGTTGGTGGCATCACAATTCCAGACTTCAAGCTCTATTATAAAGCTGTCGTCATCAAGACAGTATGGTACTGGCACAAAAACAGACACATAGGTCAGTGGAACAGAAAAGAGAGCCCAGAAATAGACCCTCAACTCTATGGTCAACTAATCTTTGACAAAGCAGGAAAGAATGTCCAATGGAAAAAAGACAGTCTCTTCAACAAACGGTGTTGGGAAAAAAAAACGGTGGACAGCCACATGCAGAAGAATGAAACTGGACCACTTCCTTACACCACACACAAAAATAGACTCAAAATGGATGAAGGACCTCAATGTGAGAAAGGAATCCATCCAAATCCTTGAAGAGAACACTGGCAGCAACCTCTTTGACCTCAGCCGCAGCAACATCTTCCTAGGAACATC
>PISX010015685.1:0-48746 GCA_004024625.1 Mellivora capensis
TTTTCAATTCTTCTTTAATTTCCTGGTTGACCCATTCATTCTTTAGAAGAATGCTGTTTAGCCTCCATGTATTTGGGTTCTTTCCAAATTTCCTCTTGTGACTGAGTTCTAGCTTCAGAGCATTGTGGTCTGAAAATATGCAAGGAATGATCCCAATCTTTTGATACTGGTTGAGACCTGATTTATGACCCAGGATGTGATCTATTCTGGAGAATGTTCCATGTGCACTAGAGAAGAATGTGTATTCTGTTGCTTTGGTATGAAATGTTCTGAATATATCTGTGATGTCCATCTGGTCCAGTGTGTCATTTAAGGCCTTTATTTCCTGGTTGATCTTTTGCTTGGATGATCTGTCCATTTCAGTAAGGGGACTGTTAAAGTCCCCTACTATTATTGTATTATTGTCAATGTGTTTCTTTTATTTTGTTATTAATTTGTTTATATGGTTAGCTGCTCCCACGTTACTGGCATAGATATTTAAAATTGTTAGATCTTCTTGTTGGACAGACCCTTTGAGTATGATATAGTGTCCTTCCTCATCTCTTATTATAGTCTTTGGCTTAAAATATAATTGATCTGATATAAGGATTGCCACCCCAGCTTTCTTCTGATGTCCATTAGCGTGGTAAATTTTTTTCCACCCCCTCACTTTAAATCTGGAGGTGTCTTCGGGTCTAAAATGAGTTTCTTGTAGGCAACATATTGATGGGTTTTGTTTTTTTATCCATTCTGATACCCTGTGTCTTTTGATTGGAGCATTTAGCCCGTTAACATTCAGGGTAACTATTGAGAGATATGAATTTAGTGCCATTGTATTGCCTGTAAGGTGACTTTTACTGTATATTGTCTCTGTTCCTTTCTGATCTACTATTTTAGGCTCTCCCTTTGCTTAGAGGACCCCTTTCAGTATTTCCTGTAGAGCTGGTTTTGTGTTTGCAAATTCTTTCAGTTTTTGTTTGTCCTGGAAGCTTTTTATCTCTCCTTCTATTTTCAATGATAGCCTAGCTGGATAGAGTATTCTTGGCTGCATGTTTTTCTCGTTTAGTGCTCTGAATATATCATGCCAGTTCTTTCTGGCCTGCCAGGTCTCTCTCGATAAGTCTGCTGCCAATCTAATATTTTTACCATTGTATGTTACAGACTTCTTTTCCTGGGCTGCTTTCAGGATTTTCTCTTTGTCGCTAAGACTTGTAAATTTTACTGTTAGGGACGGGGTGTGGACCTATTCTTGTTGATTTTGAGGGGGACTCTCTGCACCTCCTGGATTTTGATGCTTGTTCCTTTTGCCGTATTATGGAAATTCTCTACAATAATTCTCTCCAATATACCTTCTGCTCCCCTCTCTCTTTCTTCTTCTTCTGGAATCCCAATTATTCTAATGTTGTTTCATCTTATGGTGCCACTTATCTCTCAAATTCTCCCCTCGTGGTCCAGTAGCTGTTTGTCCCTCTTTTGCTCAGCTTCTTTATTCTCTGTCATTTGGTCTTCTATATCACTAATTCTTTCTTCTGCCTCATTTATCCTAGCAGTAAGATCCTCCATTTTTTATTGCACTTCATTAATAGCTTTTTTTATTTCAACTTGGTTAGATTTTAGTTCTTTTTTTTTCTCCAGAAAGGGCTTTTATATCTCCAGAGAGGGTTTCTCTAATATCTTCCATGCCTTTTTCGAGCCCAGCTAGAACCTTGAGAATCATCATTCTGAACTCTATATCTGACATATTACCAATGTCTGTATTGATTAGGTCACTAGCCTTCGGTACTGCCTCTTGTTCTTTTTTTTTGTGGTGAGTTTTTCCGCTTTGTCATTTGTCCAGATGAGAGTATATGAAGGAGCCAACAAAATACTAAAAGGGTGGCAAAGACCCCAGGAAAATGTGCTTTAACCAAATCAGAAGACACCCCAAGTCATGGGGGGTGGGGAGAAAGGGCATAAAAAGAAGTTCAGAAAAAAAATTTAAAAAAGAAAACAAATAAAGAAAAAATATAAAAAGGAAAAGAATATATATATATTAGACTGGTGACTAGAACAGGGTCACCCACTTAATTTGGGGTATTTTGGTCTCTTAGAAGAAAGTACCTCCCAAAATTTTAAAGAATGAAAAAAACGTATATAAGGGTGAACACAATGAAGGGATGGAATATGCCTATAAAGATGAAAAAAAAAATTAATTTCTAAAAAAAGGAGTTGATAAATTAAGTTGGTTGGGAGAATAAAGAAAAAGAAATTGGAGAGATTTGCTCAGGCTGGAGACTAGAACAAGCCTGGAGCTATATTTAGGGTATATTTTGATCCACTAAAGGAAGTTGCACCGCAAATTTTTTAGAAGAAAAAACCCTTATGTGAATACAAAAAATAATGTTAAATACTATGAAGGATAAAATATGACTATAATAATGAAGGTTCAAAAAAGATTATTATTTTTTTGGAAAGGTATTGTTAAGATAGACTAGTTTAAAAATGTTAAAAAAGAAAAGGGTAAAAGTTAAAAAAAATTTAGCAGAAAAAAAAATAAAATTAAAGAAAAAATTAAATTAACTGCAAGACTAAAGAATCATGGAGAAAAAGCCATGAATTCCACACTTTGCTTTCTCCTCCTCTGGGATTCCGCTGCTCTCCTTGTTAAGTGAACTTGGTCTTGGCTGGATTTCTTGTTGATCTTCTGGGGGAGGGGCCTGTTGTAGTGATTCTCAAGTGTCTTTGCCCGAGGCAGAGCTGCACCCCCCTTACCAGGGGCTGGGCTAAGTAACCCGCTCGGGTTAGCTTTCAGGAGCTTTTGTTCCCTGAACGCTTTCTGTAGAGTCTGGAGGACAGGAATGAAAATGGTGACCTCCCAATCTCCGGCCCGGAGGAGCCGAGAGTTCAGGGCCCCACTCCTCAGTACGCCCTCAGAGAAAAGCCCCAATGACTCCCATCTCTCTGGCCTCCGGCCGCTCTCCAAGATCGCCCAGCCTGTGACCAATTCAAGGTAGCCCCGAGCTGAGAGCTCACTCCTCGGCTCTGTCTCTATAGCTGGCTTCCCCGCTCCAATACCTGCGAGCTCTGCGACACTCAGACATCCCCGATCCTTCTGTGACCCTGCGGGACTTGGGGCCACGCTAACTCCGCGTGGGCTTCACCCTGGTTTAGCCTCTGGAGTGATGTTCCTCAGTGGAGAAGACTTTTAAAAGTCTCAATTTAGGGGCACCTGGGTGGCTCAGTGGGTTACAGCCTCTGCTTTCAGCTCAGGTCATGATCCCAGGGTCCTGGGATTGAGCCCCACATCAGACTCTCTGCTCCGCAGAGAGCCTGCTTCCTCCTCTCTCTCCCTGCCTGCCTCTCTTGCCTACTTGTAATCTCTGTCAAATAAATAAATAAAATATTAAAAAAAAAAAAGTCCCGGTTTAGTGCTCCGTTGGTCTGCTGCCTGCCGGGAGCCGACTTTCAGAAAGTGGTTTATTTTCTGTTTCCAGAATTGCTATTCTTCCTCTCTTCAATCTCCCATTGGATTTGTAGGTGTTCTCAATGTTTTGATAAACTATCTAGCTGATCTCTTGCTACCCGATGTAATCTCAGCCTGCTACTTCTCCTCCATCTTGACTCCTCCTCCATCTTGACTCCTCCTCCGGTATTCATCCTTTCTGATGGAGGCATAATACTCCATAGTGTATATGGACCACATATTCCTTATCCATTCATCCGTTGAAGGGCATCTTGGTTCTTTCCACAGTTTGGCGACAGTGGCCATTGCTGCTATAAACATTGGGGTACAGATGGCCCTTCTTTTCACTACATCTGTATCTTTGGGGTAAATACCCAGTAGTGCAATTGCAGGATCATAGGGAATCTCTATTTTTAATTTCTTGAGGAATCTCCACACTGTTCTCCAAAGTGGCTGCACCAACTTGCATTCCCACCAACAGTGTAAGAGGGTTCCCCTTTCTCCACATCCTCTCCAACACAAAGCAGGAAAAAATGTACAATGGAAAAAAGACAGTCTCTTCAATAAATGGTGCTGGGAAAATTGGACAGCTATATATAGAAGAATGAAACTTGACCATTCTCTTACACCGTACACAAAGATAAACTCGAAATCGATGAAAGACCTCAATGTGAGACAGGAATCCATCAGAATCCTAGAGGAGAACATAGGCAATAACCTCTTCAATATCAGCCACAGCAACTTCTTTCAAGATATGTCTCCAAAGGCAAAGGAAACAAAAGCGAAAATGAACTTTAGGGATTTCATCAAGATCAAAAGCTTCTGCACAGCAAAGGAAACAGTCAACAAAACAAAGGGGCAACCCACGGAATGGGAGAAGATATTTGCAAATGACAGTACAGATAAAAGGTTGATATCCAGGATCTATAAAGAACTTCTCAAACTCAACACACACAAAACAGATAATCATGTCAAAAAATGGGCAGAAGACATGAACAGACACTTCTCTAATGAAGACATACAAATGGCTATCAGACACATGAAAAAATGTTCATCATCACTAGCCATCAGGGAGATTCAAATTAAAACCACATTGAGATACCACCTCACACCAGTTAGAATGGCCAACATTAGCAAGACAGGAAACAGGGAAAATTTTTGATAATCTTTGAAGTCATCACTCAAATTCACCTTTCTAAATTTTACTCTGTCCTTCCTCTTAACCTCCTCTTGTAAACTATATGATTTCTTCTGTTCTTCAAATATGCTCTGTATTTTATTATAGACTGTTTTTTCATTGTTTTACATGTCTGTTTACTATATTGTGAGCCACTTGAATGAAAATATTGTCCTTAAAGTGCCTATTATAGGGAAAGTTTCAATAAATGTGTGAAACAAACCAATTAATGAATTACATTAATTCAGAATGCTTCAATTAATACCTTAAAACAGGGAAATAAAAACACATACTCTGAAAATTTTAGAGTTTACCCTACATGATTGATAGATGAAAGGTTTTATTTCACAACCAGAAACCAATATTTACACTTAACTAACTAAATGATTTTTTAAAATCTATATTATTTCTCTCTTAAGATGAAACTGTGAATTTGTATGTTACAAACTATTCTCTCTGGCCCATATGGGATTTGAATTTAAATTATTCACAGTCCTTCAGATATTAGACTTATTACATACAGATGCATTCTATTAGTATTTTGAATTACCATGTGGCTTCTGTCACAAAAAGCCTACACAAATAAATCAAAGTGTGAAATTGTGATTTTATTTAAATGAGACATTATATATAAGCTACTCCATACTATGTCTAAAGTATATTCTAAAAAAAAAAGACAGAGGCAACAAAATGAAAGGCCATTTCATTAATATACATCAGATATAACAAGAATAAATATCTCCAAAACAATGCAACACTTTCAAAATTCACTGCTCTCCTTAATTATTTAAGTTACGGGACAAAAGGAAATAAGGTGAAACTTTACATTGTAGTTAGAATGTTTATGCCTTAGGCTTCTGTTGTGATATACATTCAGTTAATGGAATTTTTTTTTTAACTTGGAGATGCTAAGCACAATTTATTTGGGAGTTGAATTTAATTATATAATTTTATTTTGAGAGATGAAATAAAATTATAGAACTTAATTTTTTTTTTTTTTTAACAGATAGAGAGCATAAGTAGGCAAAGCAGCAGGAAGAGGGAGAGGGAGAAGCAGGCTCTCTGCTGAGCAGGGAGCCCGACTCAGGGGTCAGTCCCAGGACCCTGGGATCATGACCTGAACTGAAAGCAGCCACTTAATTGACTGAGCCACCAAGGTGCCCCAGAACTTAATTCTTTATGTGCACTATTTTTTGAGCTTATGCAATGGATAAAACTTTTTACTTGTAAATTATATCTGCTCATTTCTATAAAAAACTGTTTACTGAATTTGGTGTTGTTTTTAATTTCTAACACATTTGTTTTTATTACTTAAAATCTAATTCAAGAATATTGAATATTGTAAATCTACTATATTTTTCTCTTTTGATTTTGTATCTTGGAATTTTGAGAGCAAAAATGGTATGTACATTAATTATCGGAATTAGAAAGTATCAGATTTGAGATGCCATGTGATTATATTAGGCTAAGAAATATGGCATATCTGGCCAACCCATTCCTATCATTAAGGGAATAATCACAAGTAGAAATAATAACCTGTACTTGTCAGCTCTGACTGACTTTTAGAAAACCAGTGCTGAAATCAACTGAACTAGTTTGGAGGTTCGGCCTGTTATAGAAACTAAAGCAAAACAAAACAAAAGAAACAAAAAAACAGAAAACCAATTCAAACCAGAATCTTAAAATGAGAGCTTTCTTCATTCTTAAAACAAACAGAAATGACAGAGATAGCCATTTAGGATTTTTTATAACATTTAGGATTCTTATATGTTATACTTTGAAAATATTTAATATTATTTTTTGAATTATGAAGTTTCTATTCATAATGACCTAGATGAGAGAGCTCCTGGTTGCTGTGTTTAAGTACTTGCTTGAAAATAGTTTTGGTGAAAGGGAAAAGGGAGTTTAGATCCCAATTAATAAAAATATAAACTGGAAATAAATATTATAAAATATTTTAATTACTTTCACACTAGTTTTCAGTTACTAGGGAAATTTTTGATATACTGTCATTGAAATTTTATCAGAAGAATGTAATGTGTAAATCTGGTAAAATCTAAGTTGTCATGTCTCTATATCAGTGTGTTTGGTGTCTCCTGATTTTACTAGTAGTCCATTATGGACAGAAAGTGACAGAAGTGTGAATAAGAATGAAAAAAGAAAGATCTTTAAAACTATGCAATGATTTTAATTATGCAATATTTAGAGAAAGTAAATTGAGTTGATAACCTGAGTGACTGATGGGGCCAGGGCTTGCCCACATGATCTTCACAAACCTGTAACTATCACTTAATATAAGTTCATGAATTCTTGAAATGTTTTGCTTTAAAGAAAAAAAAAAAGTAACTTTTATTATTAAATAATTAATTATTATCTATTAATTTAGAAAAAGAGATAGAACCACATGTCATTATTTTATGTAGTAATAATGATATGAACCAACTGGAACAAATCTCTCAAAGCCCTAGAAAGGTAAATACCTAAACACATGCTTCAATAACACAAAAGAAATTAAGATATGTTCTCTAGTAGGAACATCCATCTAACAAATGAGTTCTTTGCCAAAGGTGTTATGCTGCATTGGTTTACTGAAAAAGGAGGAGAAGCAATTTAGAAATCAGAAATTTACACTGCATTCCTTTAAGATTGACTCTTACCCTACTTTATTTCTAATTACTATCTTTGGTGATAAAACATTATTCTGAAAAAGTACATATAATATACATACAATCATATAAATATATATAAAGTGTAATAAATCATACTTTCATAACATATATTGACATATGTCACATAAATATTGACAGGAGGCTATACTGGACTTTTTGTACCTCAAAGCTGGCTAAAATACAAATAAAATAGAGGACAGCAGAGTACATATTGGAAAAGTCTTTCCATGTAGACTTTACAGAGGAATGACAAAAATGAGTTCCATTATTTGTAGGACTTTGTAGATCTTAAAAAAACAGATCTGAGTGATGAGAAGAGGTTTTTGAAGAGAGCTGTGTTAGAATGTGAATTCCTAAGAAGAAGAAGGACTCTATCTCCTTTTCCTTAGGTTGGCAAAGCAACGGGACAACTTTGATTTCTAAATTGTTTCTTGAAGATGTGAACCACACAATGCAGGCCCCAGACTTTCACAGAGATCCAGAGGATCAAAGATGAACTAACCTACCACTTTGAAAGTGGAGATAGCGGCACTTTGGGGAGCAGTCGGAGGTAGTCATTGCACTGACATGAGTTTGCAATCCCAGACTCAGCCTTTTTCAAAACAAAGGACGTGTATAAATCCTGTGTACCAGGTATGGGAGGGGACAACCATGGTTCCTAACAGGTCCTGCTTAATAAGCCACCTAGAAGAATGGAAGGACTATAACAGCAAGAAGGTGAAGGTGAACTCCAGATCCCTGGAGCCTAAAGGTGGAGTTCAACGTGACCATCCAAAAAGGATTCATTCAGCCAGGTCAAAAGATCTGTAGGATGGAGGCCCCCAGCAGAAAACTCTAAAGAACCCACAAGAGAGAGTCATCAGGCACACATAGGAGTGCAAAGGCAGCTTGTACTGCAGCTGGTACAGGTTCCTACCTTAATGTCTGATCATGTGTCAGACCTCTTCCCACCGTGCATCTCATGTCCCACCCCAGGTCCCAAACAGAAACTGGTTAAACAAACAAAACAGATGAGAGAAAAAGCCAAACTTGCCTTTTTGCTTTTCCTTTTTCCTTTTCGTTTTCTTCTTGTAAGCATTCAGGTGAAACTAAGTTCAAAAGAGGGAAAAGGAAATAAAAAGGTTTAGATCAAATTTGCAGTGAGCACATCTTGTTTGCAACATCCACATGTCTTATAAAGATTGTGTTTGTCAGTTAAAGGGACTGAAGCATCTTGTCTTAACTAAGAGTGGGCAGAAAAGCCATGGGTCAGAGACCTAAATGGAATGATGGCAACACAATCATCTTCAAAATCAGAGCCCTCAGCCTGCCTCTTCTAGGAACATGTTATCTGTTTCATAAAACTGTCATAAAAATTAAATATGAATATGAATGCTCAAAAGGAGCCTGGAAATAAGCTTGGCACATAGTACATACTCAAAAAATGTTTGTTGTTCTTATTATGCAATAAACTGCTGATTTAATTTCATATGGACCAAATCTTTCTTCTGATAGAAATGATCAGATAGTAATTTTCACAGGCCAAAACTGGCTTATCTGCAAATATTTATAAATAATGGTTTCTTGTATAATATTCCATGAAATGTGAAAACAGCAGATTATTTAACATACACATTTTAAAAAACAGGTAGTGCCTCAGAAACGGATTCAATTGTTGCCTTAATAACAATACTTAAAATATCAGTCCCAGAATATTTTAATTTAATTTTCATTTAAATTACAACATATTAGGTGGTTTTATCTCTTTCCTTAATATGTATTTCTATGTCTTCTCTCTAAGAATAATATAGACTAGTCTTTAACTTTAAATATTATTATAATTGGCATTTTTGTTTTCCCTGAATTAATTTTTTATGTTATACAAAAATGTCTACAGTGTCTTTATTATTTTTAAGCTTTGAGATGCAGGTCAATGGATATGAAAATACATATTTTTAGATTTACCTAAAACTGCATTTTTTCTGGCTGTTCCATGATGTTTTAACTATTCTAATTTCTGTCATTATAGCACAATCTTTAGGCTGTGGAGACTTAGTATCATCTGGTCCTTGAATATTGAAGAAAAACTAATAACACATATATTTTTTGGATTCTGAAGGTGAATATTTTAGACTTCATTACTATATTAGCTTAAGTACTCCCCCACCCAATTAGCACAAAGACTCTTAACTTCCTGAATTGGAAATGAGGAACACCATTTGCACTTGTTTTAGAATGTATGCCAAAAATAATTAGCTTCTGTAACAGAGAATGACTCTGAATTTAAATGTAAGCCATGGCTATAGAATAGAAAAGTACTGCCAAAGCAAAAGGAATTCTAATGTTTCAAGGACACTAAATTTTGATTCAGTTCTCAGAAATGAAGTCAGGATATACTTCAGACCATACCAGAATCTGGAGATTTAATATGGTCTTAGATATTCCATAGTATGGAAGTCAAACAGAAAATTCAACCAGTAATGCCTTCACTTTTCAGATATGGGAGCAGCGATATGTACCAAAGTCTAAATGAGATGTAAGAGCAGATTTCATTTTTAATTTTTTTTTATTTTTATAATTCTTAATTTTATTGGTCATGATAACAAGTTTTCTTTTTTTGAGGTGCTTGATCTCTGGTCCTCTCTGCTCTTCACCCTCCCTACCTTTTCACTGATGGTTATACTTGTCTACTTTTAACTAAGGTCCTCATTAAATTTTGAAACCTGGAAACTACCCATCATTTTATATTACATCTGCATCCATTGCTTATTTCTGAAATTTGTTTACTTTATTACATTACATGTGTCCATATTTACTTTCTATAAATTAAGATCCTTTGAGGAAACTTATTTTATTCATATGATTATTTGCCCCACAAAACTCATAGAATCTCTTACAATATGGTAGACATTTACCAGGGCACTAAACCTGGGGGAAAATATTTTCAGACATACTTGTTCTCATATTGAGAGTTAGGTTCATTGAGGGAGCAGGTTCATTATCTGGGGTCTTACTAGGGAATTCAATACTGTTCTGTCATCACCCAGGGCATCCAGTGTCTCAGGTGGAAGCCATTCAGAACCTGAGGTGGTTGACCATTTGTGTATATTTTTAGGTTCACGTCTAAGAATGGGAAGCAGCAGTTTTCTATAACTTATGAAATTACAATATCTAGTGAAGTATTAATTTTTATTTTATGCCCTCTATATATTTATTGTTTTAAAAGTGTTTCTCAATGAATTCATAATCAGGGTGACTTCATATTTATTCAGTATATTTAATAAACCTGAGAGATAGTCAACCACCCATGCACAATATTTAGCAAGCTGTATTTATTTGTTGATACTCATGCATAAGCCTATTATTAAATATTCACTTCAGTAACACTTTTGATATTGGGCTAAGGTATTTCTCTTGTATTAAAGTGTACATGGGGCACCTGGGTGGCTCAGTGGGTTAAGCCTCTGCCTTGTGCTCAGGTCATGATCTCAGGGGCCTGGTATTGAGTCCTGTATTGGGCTCTTTGCTCAGCCAGAAGTCTGCTTCCCCTTCTCCTTCTGCCTGCCTCTTTGCCTACTTATGATCTCTCTCTATCAAATGAATAAATAAAATATTTTAAAAAAATAAAGTGTACATGATAGGGCAAGTTCATAGAAGGCAGATATGCTAGACAGAATGTGAGAAATTCTGGATTAGGGTCCAAAGTATTCTCATGATATTTTCAGGGTATCAAGGAAAACTGCAAGAATGTGTAATGTGGGCAGGCTAGCATGTCAGTAGCACAAGGCCATGCTTGTTGTTATTTGACTAAAATCACTGTAAGAGATATACTTTAACACACTTGCCCCATATATACATATGTACGTCATAGAAAAGATTCCATAAAATTACTTATACACACTTGTAAGTTGTGTTTCTACTTGTGTTATATTTTATTTTCCAATATGTTCTTTTATTCTCTTTTTATTTAATTTTTTTTTTCAAGAGAGAGCATGTGTGCACATGCTTACAAGGGCAGGGGAGGAGCAGAGAGAGAGAGACACAGAATCTCAAGCAGGCTCCACGCTGAGCAGACAGCCTACCACGGGGCTCAATCTCACAACCCTGATATCATGCCCTAAGCTGAAATCGAGAGTCAAATGTTTAACTGACTAAGCCAGCCAAGTACCTATATTTTGTCTTTTTAAAAAAATAATGTTTATGGACCATTAGCTTCATTGTAAAGCCCTGAATTGGGTCATAGGAATTTGAAAACCACTGGTTTGGGGCATATAAATATTAGAATGAGTAAGTTTTTAGATAGCAAGGCTCTATAGAAAATAACTGCATTAGTTCCAAAAATTAAACTTCTGTATGCATGAGTGATAAAAATCAAAGAATACACCCATGTGAGAGATATTTGGGAAGGAGTATCAATGAGTTTTGCACATGAAGGAGATTTGTGAAAATAAGGAAAATGAAGATAGAGGGCATAATCCCAAAATTCAGCAAGTTCAGGGAGAAGAGCTGATTGAATGAGAGAATAAATATGGGAAGTATATGACCATGAAAGTTTATATGTTGAGTTTGCTTTTGGATATTGATGTGAAATATTTTCTGGTCACTCAGGTTAAATTAAAAAAACAAAAATGCAAGGAAAGAAACAATATGTTAGATAATAGGAATAAACTAAGATTAGCCTTGGATATTTTTATGAACCAGGCCTGAAAAAGATATAGATCACTTCCACTCACATTGCTATTGACCAGAACAGTCATTTAATTATGAGGGGGCTGGAAACCTCATCTAGACATGCATGCAAAAGAGGAAACAGAATTTGATGACTACACACTAGTGCTTACAATATGGTATTAGTTTGCTCTAACTGCTGTAATGACTTACCCAAAGTGGGTGTCTTTAAAAAAAGAAATTTATTGTCTGTCTCATAGCTCTGGAGGTCCAAGATCAAGGTTTCAGTAGGACTAATCCTTTCTGAAGGCTGTAATTATGAATCTGCCCCATGCCTCTTGCCTAGTTTCCAACGGTTTCCTGGCCATCTCTGGCATTCCTTGCCTTATTGAACCATAATCTCTGAATTCACGTTCACATGGTGTTCTCACTATGTATATCCAAATTTCTCCCTTTTATAAGGAGAACACTCATGTTGAATTCATGGTCCACGCTTTTCTAGTATAACCTCATCTTAACTAGTTATATCTCTAACAACCCTGTTCCCAGATAAGGTCATAGTTTGGGCACAATTCAACAATGAAATTAGCTAATTCAACAAATGAATTTTGGGGGAGACATAATTTAACCTATAGCACATAAAATAAATTTGAAGTACTAAACACAGATTTGGAATCACCTGAATGGAAATGATGGATCAATTTCACCGAAGGAGTCTCTGGGGTAGAGAGAAAAGAGAAGAGTGATATGACTAGAGTTTCTGGAAGCTTATGGTGGAAGGGTGAGCAGGAAGATAATTTAGGGAAGTTAATAGATTTGTTCAGGGGAGTCAGAGGTGAGGGTCAGATGAGGATAATCCCAGTGAGAATGCTACAGAGTCAAAACTCAAAGATGGAGGGTGTTGTGTCTGAGGAGATTGTTTCCTAAAAGAAGAAGTCACCAATGCCAATATTTGCAGCTGTAATTTAGCTCTCAGCCAGGTTTGTGTTCAGGATTCTCTTTTCATAATGAGGACATTCTCATATGGAGAACAATAGCTTGCCCAACAGCTTTTAATGAGCTACTGTCAGGATTGGGATTGGCAATGAGAGCTCACAAGTCAGAAATAAGCCATGTTCTTGGCTCTGTAATCTACAGATACCACCTGTCTGTTTTCACTGGAAGGAACAGTGAGAGAACACACATTTGTCTCCATAGGATTTTAACTTGTGAAATGTTTTGGATTGCTTATTCAATCTTTCTGTTATATTTTAGGGCCAAAAAGTTTTCTGGAGCTATTTCATGGCAAATCAGGATCTACATATTAATGTAGTATGATCCTGTTATGATACCAGTGTCTAGGGAATTAGTATGACATGCAGAAAGACTGCCAGCCTGGACATTATGTATCTTAGGTTCTAATTCTCACTCCAAGTGTGTGAACTTGAATAGTCATCAAGCCCTCTGAATGTCTCTCTCTTCATGTTTGAAATTAATGTTAGACTACAAAAGCACTTACGGTCTAGGACCATCCTTGCTATAAACTCCCTGCCTTATATTTCATAGCTGGATTAAGTACACATGGACTGAAAGCCCGCCTGGAATAAGAGGCATTATTCTAGGCATGCTCACATGCATTAATTATTTAATAATCTGTTTATTTGAGTGGTTTAATAGTGAGAGATTACCCTCTACAATTATATTCTTGGAACATAATTTAAAATTCATAGACTGGTGGGAACTTTAATCAAAATATGTTTCTGAGTCATTCCACCTTGTGTCATGAAAGCAGAGTGCACAACAAACACAGAGAAGCAAATCTTAATAAGCCAGAAAGGTAAGAATGGCATAACCCTACTCTTCACTAGAAATCTGTAGATATTGCTCACCTGGTTCAGGTTTCCTTACACAGCAACACCTAGAAGGATTCATTATCTGGGAACTTGAAGCAAATATCCAAATAATCTGTGAAGGGTAATTGTATCTATATTCTTAAATGAGAAAAAAAATATATGGATTTACTATATATTAATTTAAGATATATGTGTATATATATTGATATTAGTATGTGTAAATGTGTACATATTTTCATATCTATCTACCTATATAAACACAAGTAATACCCAGAAATGCTATGAAATGGGATTTGGTGTAAACATTTGTGATAGGATGATGAGGTTAATCAAATATATATATATATATATATATATATATATATATATATAAAATCTTGGATAGTCTAATTTACTTTTAGAAAAAAATATAATTTACAAGAATAACCTGTATTGCAACTTTAGCACTCAGTCACTTTAAATAACTTCTAATATATCATTTTACTTACTCATAAGAAGAATAATCCAATTTGATTAGCTCTTGCTCTAAAAACAAAATCTTGGTGTCACAGAGTGAAAGGGTGGTGGATTAAGGTTTTTGAGAAGGAGGAGTCATAGACACAATTCCTAGAGCCTAGAAAGGGGCCAGAATATATGAATCACAGAGTAATAGCCACATATGCCCTGCTCCCTGCATGTGACCCCAGGGAAGTAGCCAACCTCAGGGAAATGACTTTTGGACATTCTGGGTATTGAGTACCGGGGGTCTAGCCACAACGAATGTTTTTCACAACAGATCTTTTAGATCAAAGGGACCATGAAGATCTTCACATTGGGAATCATGAGTGTAGCTAATGAAGATTGAAAGCCAGTGAGTGAAAAGATCTCTCCAGCACCCGAGTATTAAATCATATAGCTGCACTTTTTATAATTCTTGGGCATAGTCTCAAGGATAGCATGCATAATAGGTTAGGGTTTTTGATCAATGTTGATAGAGAAAATTATATATATATTTACATATTTATATTTATATCTATATTTATATTTATATACATTGCAGTTTACTATTTTTTTGAATTGGAAGAAATCACTTAGCCAGGGACTAAGGGAATAATATGCATCTTTTTCTCATTTAAATTACTCCTCTTACAGCTCATACTAATCCTCTTCTGTTTATCTTATGGCATTATTGTTTAATTATGTCTGTGCAGGAATCATTTACTTTATTTTATGTGCCTTACTGCTATTTTCAAAAAGTTCTTATTATTTACATCCACAAATGCTCCTATTTCACTCTAAATGCTGAGCTGTTGTCAATTGATTTCCAGAGCAGCTTGATGCCTCCAATACTCTCTGTGACGGGAGGGCGCCTGGATTGGCTTATAACACTAGGATGACTTTCATGAGTTTGGTTGGCTCTGCTATAACTTTCTCCAACTTGAGTAAAGGGGTCAAAATTCATTTATACTCTAATCTAAAGTGTGAAGAAAACAGTGATTTTTAATTCACTGTAACTGATCTGATTCTACTCCTACTTTCAACCCACTCATCTAGTTCACCTAGAGGAAAAACTAACCCTAAGCTTACCAGATTGTGGTGTTATATTATTGCCCCTTCCAGTAAGGTCTTTCAATTCCTTTCCTGTCTTTGGTCTTTTGGCTTGGTGTTTCAATTTCTGTTCTGTCTACCAAATCGGCCTTCTCTCAAAGCATGTTACCTGGATAAAAGAACTGTCAAAGAGAAATTACACTGGACACTTGTTAAAAATGACTAGGAAGAATTTATTCAAGACGATAGCAATAGGGGAGGGGTTCCTGGGTGGCTCAGTCAGTTAAGGGTCCCACTCTTGGTTCAGCTTAGGTCATGATCTCAGGGTCATGAGACCAAGCCTCATTTCAGGCTCCATGCTCAGCAGAGAGTCTGCCTGAGATTCTCTCCCTCTGCTGCTCCTCCTGTGGGAATTCTCTCTCTTTTAAATAACTAAATAAGTCTTAAAAAAGAAAAAAAAAAAGAATATTGCTATAGGGGAAAGAAATCAGACTCAAGTCTGTTTAAACAAATGTTAGAAGGAATTTTAAATGTTGGGACAAGTTCATGGAAAAGTATTAGAGGATACTAGGGAAAGGCTAGTCAATAAGATTAGGCCATTTGATAAAATTTTAATAAAATGAAACAAATATATTTAAGAACAAATAACAAGATAAAAATTAAATTATAATTTTGTGTTGGGAAAAAGAGCATGATCTTACATTAAACATATTTATAAAATATTTTCTTATCTTTTTATATCTGTTCTTTAGAATAGATTAGACCAATTGCATTTGAATAAATATAATTCTGAAAACACCAGATTTTTGTAGATGATGATTCTTCATATAGTTTTTTTGGGAGAATTATATATGTAGAAGTTGAAAACAGGTGCATATATAAAACAAAGGAAAACATTCATTGGAAATGCAAACCACTTTACAAATTTGGCATGAGTTTCTATATAACACTTGGAAAGAATTGGAAAGAGTGTCAATAAAATTCAAGAGAAATTTTTTTGTTTATTTGAGTATTGTACAGTATCTCCTTAATAGGAATTTACCACAATTTTCATTATTTTAAGGCAGACATTATTTTAACATTATTTCAGTAATCCCACTTTCTACTGAAAAGAATAGCAGTAAAAATTTAAGAGATGCTTTTTGAGAATTGTGCATTGCCTTCATTAAAAGAATTTACTGGTCAAAATTTAAATTATTTAAAAGTCAAAAATAGGTACGCCTGGGTGGCTCAGTCAGTTAAGCGTCCGCCTTCAGCTCAAGTCATGATTCCAGGATCCTGGGATCGAGTCTCATGTTGGGCTCCTTGCTCAGTGGGGAGCCTGCCTTTCCCTCTGCCTGCTGTTCCCTCTGCTTATGCTCTCTCTCTCTCTTTGACAAATAAATAAATAAAATCTTTAAAAAAATAAAATAAAAGTGAAAAATATTTGACATTATTTTAATATTTTATTTTTTCATCTTTTATTTATTTATGCATGCCTTTCAAAATAAACTGTCTACTATATGTCAAGCATTTTCTAGGTAATAGTAAATAGGGGAGGCAACATGCTTGTTTCTTTGAAACAAACAAAAAAAGTACAAAATATGTACATATAAAATATGTAATAAAATAGACTATTTTAGAATGGGTGTCTGAAAAGCCTAGGGTCATACCATGTAATCTGAGACTGTAAGATGATAAACAGTCAAAGGAAGATATGTGAGAGGTATGAAAGGTACATTCCAAGCAGAATAAGTGATGTGAATGGATTTGGGAGAAAAGGGCTTGGAGGTTTAGAGTAACAGAATGGAGGCTGAGTAAGGGAACTGAGACAGGGAATATTAGGAGACAAGGTCAACTTGATTGATTTATTATTACTGTTCACTAGGATGCTGAGAGTGTAACTAAACTACTCCATAATATTGCTGCTTCAGCATCCATTTTATGTTGCCAAGTGGCCTACATTGAATTGACACTAGCTTCTCTACTGAGAACATGCCCTAGTTAACAGCTGGTAAAGTCACAAGTAAATATAAATTCCTGATAAGACTCCCTTCCACCCAGAAATCCTGTGATGAGTACTCACCCCAGTGCCTTCCCCTAATGTAACCCTTCTAAGTCTCCTCCCATCTTGAAGCTTACCAAAACCCCTACTATTTTTAATTTGAACTGACCAGTCCATCTTTAGCCTGGGAACTCCAAAGCACTCCACCCATGGACACTAATGAAGGCATGTGCCCCCGGTCCTGCCATGATCTACCTGTACACTGCTTTGACTCCCCACATGGTCCCTCCAGGTTGCCATATACCTATTACAGGATAGTAAGTCATAAACTTCTCTATTTCACTTTTTCTTGTGGTCTTTTGTTGGACTGTGGCTCACCATCCATAATCTGGAACTCTACTTAACAAATGTTAATTTAACAAAGTTACATTATATGAAGTACTGGGGAGAGTCCAAGGGATACCACTGGGGCTGAAGGATCTAGTAAATGAGATTATTTCAGCCTTGAAGGCAGATTTATGAACTGTTACCAGCCCTCAAAATGATGAGTGGACTTCATAATGTAAACAAATGAGAGATAAGGTCAAGGATATAATGCTACACATATTCCCCCTGACCCCTTTGATGGTCTCCCCACTTCCTGTCAAGGCAAATGGTTGTGTTAGGAGAGCTTAAACCCTGAGGGCAAATGTGAAGATGTGCTGTGTAGAAAGGCTTAAGATAGGCTGAATGTTTGTGTCTCCTCAAAATTCTGAATGTTGAATGCTGAAACGCAAATCCCAAGGTAATGGTACTTGGAAGTGCAGCCATTGGGAGGTAATTAGGTCATAAGGATGGAACCCTCATGAATGGAATTAATGCCCTTATTAGAAGAGATCAGAGAGCTAACTAGCTCTCTTTCTGCTATGTGCGGACACAAAAAGAAGTCAGCCCTCTGTAACCCAGAAAAAGGGTCTCACCAGAACCCTACTATGCAGACAGCACGATCTGACTTCCAATCTTCCAGAAGTGTGAGAAATAAACATTGTTCAAATTGCCCAATCTATGGTCATTTGTTAGAGCAGCCCAAACTAAGACATGATTTTCTCTGCTTTTTATGTGTTAATCAAAATTATTTATCACGAGGCTGACAAGTTTTCTTGCAATAAAAATCTACTCAGATTCAGACAGACTAGCATTTTTTTCTTTTCCATAGTTGTGGAATTTTCCTGAAGTCCTTCAGGTCCTATAAAGGGAATGTTGACTACTCAACTTACTTGTGCTTAAAGGACTACGTCAATCAATAAATAGTAATGAGGGGTGTCTGGGTGGCTGAGTCAGCCCGGGGCATAATCCCAGGGTCCTGAGATGATTGAGCCCTGCCTGGGACATCCTGTTCAGTGAGAAACTGCTTCTCCCTCTCCCGTTGCCCCTCCCCCCAACTTGTGCTCTCTCTCTAAGATAAATAAGTAAATAATAGATAGATGAATGGATGGATAGATAGATAAAATCTTCAAAAAATAAGTAGTAATGAGATATCTACTCTATGCAAGACATTTTATTGCTGCCCCTCCCATCAACTTGTGCTCTCTCTCTAAAATAAATTGATAGATGATAGACAGATAGATAGGTAAAAATCTTTTAAAAAATAAGTAGTAATGAGATATTTACTCTATGCAAGACATTCTATAAGAAGCAAAATAGAATGATAATCTATTCTTCAGGAAATTTTCTTCTACTTGGTAGTAGTAGGGATATAGGCCAACAGAAAATATAATTAATGAGTCAATACAACATCATCATAATATTCATTTACTTCATTATAATAACAAAGATAAATTTACTGAGCACTTACAATGTCCAGACATGCTTAAGCGCTTCTAAGCACAGATCCCAACATCCAAACTTTATATTAATTCTGTGAGGTATGTTGCTGACATTATACCCATTTTACAAATGAAGAAACAGGGCACCAGAAAGACCAAAGAAATTGAAGAACCCACAAAAATTAATATAGTAGAGATTCAGAGAGGAGACAGAGCCCTTTGAGCTTAGGGAGAGGTGGAAGGAAGCTTGAGGTATAAGTGAGTTTCTAAAAAAAGGGGGTTGTGGAAGAGAAAGAAGATAAGAAGCCTGAAGATTTATCTTAGAGAAAGTTTTACAGGGTGTTTCAAGGTGATTGCAGGTTTATTGAGCATACCTGAACAGCTAGAGAGGAAGGATCATGGAGGGCAGTATGTTGAGAGATACTGAGTGTTCATCTTTGCAATTTATGTCATGGGGCCATGTTGGAGAGTTAAAGAGTTAGGGAATTATTGTCACGGGTCAGAGGTGGGATGATAAGGACAGAATTAGTGTGGAGCCAGTGGGTCTGGAAATGAGGCAGCAGATGTGAGGGGATCTTTGCAGGGAGTAATCAATAGGCTTTCAAAACTAATTAGATGTGAGAGGTGTGCTGTGTCTGGTTTTGGAGGATTGAATTGCTTGAGAAGTGGCCACAGGATGGAGCTCTCTATTAACTAGCATGAAATGACAGTACTGGTCTTTTTAGTAAGAGAGATCGGAGAGAAAATACAGGAGAGAATTCCATAGAGGCCTATGGAAATAAGGCCCTTTAACAGCAATACATAAGAAATAATAAAAATAAGATTTTAAGCAAATACAAATTTCTACATTACTACTTCCAAAACACATCTTCTGAAACAAATCAAGAGGTAGTATGTGTGTAGAAATATATCTGTCCTTGGACATCAAACATCATAAATATAAAAATTGCCAAGTCAAGATTATATAAATAATAAAATAATCATAAATAAAATAGTAGTGATACCCACAACTGTGTGTACGTATATTTGATATGTTTTTTCAAATATTATTGTACTATAAAAACAAAATACAAAAATGATGTTTAATTGCCAAAATAGAAAACTGCTATACAAACAGAATGATCATATAATAATTAAAATCATGTTTTCAAGGATATTTAATGAGGTATACTGTATCTATGAGATATTAGTAAATTGAAAAAAATATTGTCTTTAGGATTATATAAAGTATGTTGTATGTCTAAAATTTATTTTATTTTATTTATTTATTATTATTTATTTATCTTTATTTATTTATTATTTTATTTTTATTTCATTATTTATTTATTTATTATTATTTATTTATTTATATTATTTTACATTTTAAACATGTATATGTATTTATACATGTATATACACATAAGCACTTACTTATCAGTAAGATTTGAAACCTGTCCACAAGCCAAATTTTTAAAATATATTATCTCCAGATTTCTAGATTTCTGAATTATGGACAAGTTTTTAGTTTAAGTTTCTTATAAATTTTGTGCCATAAGAAATCACGGAGAGGAAGCATGTTTAAAAACTAAACTGTGTTGGGGTGCCTGGGTGGCTCAGTGGGTTAAAGCCTCTGCCTTCGGCTCAGGTCATGATTTCAGGGTCCTGGGATCCAGCCCTGCATGGGACTCTCTGCTCAGCAGGGAGCCTGCTTCCCCCTCTTTCTCTGCCTGTCTCTCTGCCTCCTTGTGATCTCTCTCTCTGTGTCAAAAAACAAAACAAACAAACAAAAAAAAAACCCTAAACTGTGTTATGTATCAGTGGTACAGTACTCCTATACTGCAGTTTAAAAAATTTGCTCACAAATAATACTGAGATCTGGATCTTTTAATGTAGTTGAAGCCTCCTGTGGGAGTTTACACAGTCACGGCCTGGTAAAATAACAGCAGGTACAACCACTCTTTGGCTTCCTTGAACTTCTGGTGTTGCCGGGAAGATCAGCTGCACAGCTGTACAGCTGTGCCACTGCAAATTAGCCTTGACTTGAAATATCCTCCACTGGGCTGTGTACTTAACATCACCCAAGCAGGAGCCTTTCTGAACATTTGTGGTAGTAAAGCAAGAATGTACTAAGCAGCTTCTAACATACTAAGTTCAGCTATGTTAGCTCAAACCAGAGGAACTTTTTCTGTTTTTTTAGTAAAGCAAGTTGGGGACCTAGGAGATTAGGAAACCTAAAATTATCAAATTCTGTTTTGTGCCTTTCAATTTCAGATTGAATGAGATAATAGAAACAGAGTCATGATAAATAATTCCCATTTTGATATACCATTACATTTCAAGCTTACTTTCTATTTAAGGGCTATAGCCTTCATGATACTGTATCTGGCTTTAGTCCCTAATAGCTACCATTTTTTGCACAGTCACTGTGCCAAGCATATATACATATTTGGTCATTCATTTTTTTAATTTATTTATTCCAGGCAAATGTAGTTACTTCATTTCTGTAAAAGAATGATAGCTCAAAATCAGACTGCCAGTAGGTGAAAAGAGGGGCTCTGATTATATTCACACCCGTCTGCCTGCAAAGCCTCTTTGCTCTCAACCAGGCTTCTTTCTAAATCCTCTGGACATTCTTCCCCAACAATTCTTCACTAATTCACATTTCTCCTCTCCAGTTTCAAACATTTCCTGGTATTATTTCCTCTGTCTTTTTCTATGCTCATTGTTGAACTGAGCCAGTGATTTCATTTTAATAATTACTTTTGAGGGTAACTTCCCCAAATTATGCTGTTGCTCTAGCTTCTACACTTAACTCTACACTTAACCAATTACTTCTTTTTAAGTCATCATTGTGGTAAACAGTTGCTAAGGTGGCCCTAGTGATCCCTCCTGCTATTTATACGTTTATGTCTTCTCCTTCTCTTGAGCATGGATATCTCCTTGTGATACATAGCCACAGCAATCAGAACTATGCATAATGTTACATTAAACTATTCCATGGATTATCCCTGGGATTTTATTTCTAGAAGCTGTGATTTCCCAAAAGCTCATAAATTTTATTTCCTACTACTTAAGGTATTTATGCTGGAGTTTTTGGATGGTGCAGCCAAAGGTTTCTAAAGATTTGGATACTTCTGTCCTGGCTTTCTACTACGAGGCAGATCCTCACTGTGGGCAGCTTGAGCAGGTCCTAACTGCTGCAGAGCAGAGGCCATGCACAAGGACCAGCTCACAGCCTCCTCTCCTTTGTGTCTTTTGAGCCTATTGCAGCAAACGTTACCTTTCGAAAACTTAGGTGTCACTTTTAATATTTTTCTTATCTCTCTCTCTCTCTATATATATATATATGTATGTATAAAATACAAAATGTATTATATTATTAAATATTATAAGTATATATTTATAATCTTGTCTCTTGCAGGAATGATTAAACAATAGAGGAGAAGCTAAGATTTTTATTTCAGTTTTGGGGAGCTTGCCATTGAGGAATGTCATGGTTGAATTTGGGGTGGACAATATTTTCCTATACAAATCAGAGAGGGATTGTGACCATCTCAAGGTGAAAAAGGCTGGTGGAAGTCTATGACCTGGAAAAGACTTCAGAGTAGCTCATTAGCAAGATATGGGTGATCTCACAGAGCAGGATGAGTAAAAAAGCAAGAATAATGAAGAGACCGACAGAATGCTGATATCCTACCCATTAGGTTTCTAGGCTTGTATTCATGGAAGGCACCTAGACATTGTAAGATTCTCATCTCAACTGTCATAGATTATGTTTAATTTTTCTGTTACTGATACTTAAACCAACTTCCTCACCCTGAGGTTGGAATTGCTTATACATGTAAGGGTCTGATCTATACCTTGTCCCAAATCATTTCAAGTCTCTTGGAGAACAGAAAGGCAAGGCTTATCTGACTATAAAACTCCATTTCTTTTCATTAAATAAGGTAACACAGGCATTTCTCTCAAGGTACAATTGATTTCCAGGAGACAAAAACTTCCACAATACACTTTGAATAAGAAATAATGTAAATATATCAAAAAAGCAAAGCAAAACAAATCACACAAACTAACATAAGAAAATGGAGAAAGACAGGCAAAGGGAGTCAATTCGATCTTGCATGTAGGCTCATGGAGTGATATTTTATTTTATTATGTTTTTTTTATGGAGTGATATTTTAATTTCAATTTAAACAATAGGCAAGATTTGGACATAGAATTTAGAGAAGTATGGCTGTAGAGAGACTGGGAGAACATTCTACATGTAGAGTTATATTTTATTAGAAGGAACAGATAAGAGAAGTGTAAATAATATTCAGGGAAGAAGATATACTATGGAGAGTAAAGTAGACAAAAACAAATGAGTAAGATTGGAATGTGGGCCTTATTTTCTAGGTATTAAGGATATTTTGCAGGCTTTTAAAAATCAGAATGACATGAAAGCAGAATATTTGATATTGTGGCTGCAAAAATAAGTGTGAATGGAGATGTGAAGATCTGTTGAGAGAGTAAAATACTCTCAGTTGAAGTTAATGAGGAGGTATCTCATTATAGTTTTGATTTGTATTTCCCTGATGATGAATGATGTTTTCATCTTTCATGTGTCTGTTAGCCATCTGGATGTCTTCTTTGGAAAAATGTCTATTTATGTCTTCTGCCCATTTTTTGAATGGATTATTTATTCTTTGAGTATTGAGTTGACAAGTTCTTTATCAAATCTATAATTTGCAAATATCTTCTCCCATTCCATAGGTTGCCTCTTAGTTTTGTTGACTGTTTCCTTTGTTGTGCACAAGCTTTTTTATCTTCATGAGGTCTCAATGTTCATTTTTGCTTTCGTTTTCTGTGCTTTTGGAGACGTGTCTAGTGAGACGTTGCTATGGCTGATATCAAAGAGGTTGCTGTTTGCATTGTCCTCTGGGATTTTGATGGTTTTCTGTCTCACATTTGGGTCTTTCATCCATTTTGTGTCTATTTTTATGTATGGTTTAAGAAAGTGGTTCGATTTCATTCTTCCATATGTGGCTGTCCAGTTTTCCCAAAACCATTCATTGAAAAGACTCTCTTTTTTTCCATTGTATATTCTTTCCTGCTTTGTTGAAGATTAGTTGACCATATAGTTGTGGGTCCATTTCTGGGTTTCCTATTATGTTCCATTGTTCTCTGTGTCTGTTTTTGTGCCAGTACCATACTGTCTTGATAACTACAGCTTTGTAATAGAGCTTGAAGTCTGGAATTGTGGTGCCTCCAGCTCTGTTTTTCAAGGTTATGTTGGGTTTTTGGAGTTTTTCTGGTTCCATATAAGTTTTAGGATTGTTTGTTCTAATTCTGTGAAAAATGCTGGTTGTATTTTCATAGGGATTGCATTAAATGTGTAGATTATTTTGGGTAGTTTAAACATTTTCACAATATTTTTCTTCCAATCCTTAAGCATGGAATGATTTTCCATTTCTTTGTGTCCTCAATTTCTTTCATAAGCATTCTATAGTTTAAAGAGTATGGATATTTTACCTCTTTGGTTAAGTTTATTCAGGTATCTTATGGTTTTGGTGCAATTGTAAATGGGATCAATGCCTTGATTTCTCTTTCTGCTGCTTCATTATTGGTATATAGAAATGCAAGAGATTTCTGTATATTGACTTTGTATCCTGTGATGTTGCTGAATTTGCATTTTAATTTCTAGCAAATTTTTGGAGGAGTCTTGGGTTTTAAGGAAGGCACTTGTTGTGATGAGCACTGGGGGTTATAATAGTAAGTGATGAATCACTAAATTCTACTCCTGAAACTAATATAACACTATATGTTAACTAACCAGAGTTTAAGTAAAAAATTGAAACATTAAATAAAATTAAAATTTTTAAAAATAAAGTTAATGAGGAAATCTACTAGGGAAACTGCATTTAGAATAAAAAAGAGGAAATGGTTGGATAGGTGGAACTGAAATCCCAAAGGATGTTAGGAGTTTAAAGACAGATGAACATTAATGAAAGGAAGGGACTCAAAGTTGGTTTTTTTTTTAGCCTATCTAAGTAGATGATGTTAGAAATAGGAAAGTCAGGAGGAAAAGGAAACCTTGAGTGGTTTGGGTAATATTCAGATAACTTTATTTTGGGAAATGTTAATTCTAAAGAAATCATGATAGCTAAATTTTCCAGCTGGGTCTAAAGAGAGACATTAGTGTGGCCATCAATAATTGGGCCACATACAAAGGAATGTGCCATTATGCAAAGGCCAAAAATGTCATTGTGCTAAGTGGGTCACTATATTTACAGCTTGTAGTGATATTTGCAATACAACTGTCCATATATGAACACTTGTAAAAGGAAAAGAATAGTACTAAAAAAAATGTTTAACAGTTTCTTAAGCTCTTTCTTTCTTTCGGCAGGACATGGTTAATATTTTTTCACCTAAAATAATGGGATTTACTGAGAAGTAGATAAATAACTTCTTTTTCCATGCCCAAAGTTGGAAAGCTAAAATTGACATATAGAGAAAAAAAGAACCTGGACAACACAGTATTATAGACTGTATGTGGTGAGGGCAAAAGTGGATTCAGGAAAGGGAGGCAATCCAATATCCTGGGATGGGAGAAAGGCAAAGATGGAAGCATCCCCATGTATACCTTCCAGTGCATGAGGCATACAGAGAATGAGAAAGACAAAGAACTATAAGAGAGAACACAAACACAATTATGAAATTCTATGGCTAGGCTAGCAAACCCTAGAGATGAAGGAAATATCATACCAGGATACTTATTCAGATGGAGTCAGCAGTCCCTCTTGAAATGAGGATGGGGGCCTCTGAGACTGTCATCAATTCAAGTATCAACTCATGGTATCCATAAGGACTAACCAGCTTCAGAAGATGGAAGACCAAAAGCAAGAGCACAGATAATAAATGGAATAAAACAGTGAGAAACTCTTAGGTTTGCAAGTTATCATCATCCCTTAAGAAGGACAAATAATTGTAAAATTCCAGTATATGGTATACTGCCTTCTTGGAAACATCTGTGAATCATTATGTAATTATGTAATTTAATGATTTATTAAATTTAGTCATTTTTTATTTTTATTTTTTTAAGTCTAACCACACCAGTTTAATTTTTTTCCATTTAGTCTTTTTTAAAAAGAATTTCTTTTCATTTTTTAAATAGTAAGAGGAATTCTTCTTTCAGTTATTCTCCAATAAAGAGTGCAAGGCCCTGTATTGTCTAGTAACTACTATATCCCCAGCACCTAGCACAAGCTCAAACTATAGCAGGTAATAAATATTTTTGAAGTAGGGAATGAGTAGGTTAATGAATGACTGAATTTTGTCCCAAATTTACCATGGCACAGAAATCATGTAAGAGAACCTCTTGGGTTCAAGTGGATCCTAATGAACATCTTGTCTTTGCAATAGTGTCAAAGTAGGAGATAAACCATCCATGATTATGTCCCACTTCAGCTTCTACCAGTATGGTAAAAGCAAGTCTCTGACAGTTCCAGACTCAAGCAATACAACTCTCTCTTAACATTGCAGAGATAATTAGGACAGTGAATTAAAACGGTAGTAGTTTGGAGATAAGTTTTTAAAAATTTATAATTCAACATTGACCTGTGTACCAGATGGAATGTAAAACTCTGCAACTCATTAAAATACTGCAATCTTCTTTCAATATGTACTAAATAATAAGTTAATTTAAAATAACTAAACATGCTAGTAAATGAATAGATTTATAACCAATGTTAGAAACAATTGCTCCATCCTCCTCACAAGATATGTTTCTTATGATGAACAGAAAAATAATCATCTGTTATCTGCAGCATCTAATTTGAAATCAACTCCAATACATTGTCTAGAAGGTAGTGAGAGGAATAGAGAGTGGTCACATAGATGTGGTTCAGTGATAGTATAGGGTTAATAATAAATTGATAATAGTTTTACATCAATTATTTTGTCCATTCTGACATATTTTTCTAAATACCTTTATTTTCTTTTTCTCAACTACATGCCCAAAATACATTCCTTAATATTAATAGAAACTTAAATTTTTTATTGAATATTCTATAAGGGCTCTTAATGTACTAGTTTTGGCTCTACATTTTGGTACTTTATACTTAAGCCAGCTGTATAAGGTTCCATTTTTGTACATACAACTACTTTTAGCACAGTAGACTGCCAAGCTTCACTGACTTTTTTTTTTCATGCTGCCTGTGCTATATTTATTATTCTCCTCAGAGTTTTCAAATTTAACAAATTCACAGATGCTTTCTCTGTCTAGGCTCATTTATGTAGATTTTTTAACAGTAAATATGTCTACTGACCCACTCAACACTTCTCTTCTTGCAGCTCTGGTAAATTCTCGGTGTTTTAATCATCTCTTCTTCCACTCAGAAACTTGCCTTAGTGTAATCATTTCATTATGTGATGTTTGAAAACTGTTCTTAACCATGATAGCATGGAGGTTAATAGGACTTAGAATATTGTTTGCACAGAATTTTATGACCTCAACACACCCATTTGTTTTTTATTAAAAGACATTTTAACCCCCTTAATTGAGGAGAGATCAATATAATTTAAGTTTTATGATCAACAGTACTTGGCAGGAGACCTTATTGATCTTAGAGACAAATTTGAACACATTCTTGACAATGCTGGAAACCAATATCTTAGCAGTGAAATCGGTTTTTGGAACCATGGCCAACTAAATTTCCACAAAACCGAGTTATTATTTAATAAGAAGAAATAAGCCATATTTTTCATTGGTAATTCTCATATTTTCTGCTACATATGTACTAAGCATTTAAATTTTAAGGAAAGAAACGTAATTAGAAGAAAAATGTGTCAACTATTGTCTTAAAGATATAGAAATAAGAATGGTGTTTAACCATATAAATAGCTTGAGTTTAATATGATGATCTAATACCTTTGTTTCCATCTTTCCACTTCTAAAATTATAGCATTTACATCTTTCTGTTGACCTGATGCTTAGGACATTAGCAAATGCTTGGAGAATAGAAATATCACATTTTTAATGTTACCAAATTTGAAAGATTTTATTCTTGTGATCCATGAGTCCATCATGGTAAATTCCATTTTAGTTGTTCATGATGATGTTTCTTTATACTGTAATTTCCATGTCTGCATGAATGATGTTTCTTAATCTGTGGTAAAAATAAATACTTTTATTAAATCTATTGTCAATCAATAATTTAGCACAGTTAATCCCACTCAGTAGTTACGTTGGTGATTATAAACTGACCTGATCTGAACGCAGTTGATTAACTGACCGAGCCACTAGTTGCCCCTAATGAATCTTAGTAGACATTTAACAAATATTATCTATTTTCCTTTGTATTTTAGCATCCAGAAATTGTACCTACAATACCAATCAGAACTGAAACTTCAGACAGAGAATAGACTGTTGAAAAAAAATCTATAATTATAACTCCTAAGAAAGTACAGGGATTAACTTAAATATTATTTTGTCCATGATTTTCAAAATACAAATTTTTATATGAATTTCTATTTTACTAACATATAAGGATATTTCAAATAGCTTTCAAAGAAAATTAAAATGTTTTCAACCACCTTGTTATATTGTTTGCTTATTAGGCCAGTGGAGTCTATTTTTCAATAATTGGTAGAAACATCTTTTAATGTTTTACTATTACCAAGTGAAATCCTATTTACTGTGCCAGAGATTATTAACCTGCTTTAGTCTAAGGATAATTGTGTGTTTTTTCCTTGGATTAATTTCTAGAAATAGCTTTTTCCCTCTTGAATACTCATTGGATTCTCATACAACTATATTATTTTGTGATTTTTAAAATATGCAGAATCCACTGGAACAGCAGACAAGTTATCTAAAGTTATTCTCTTTAGGGATCTTACTTTTCATAAACATTCTTTTAATACATATCAGACCAAAATTCAATCTAGAACACATGAAGTGAAAATATAGGAGAAATATAGCTTAGTTAGTATTTAAATAGAAGATTAATGATGGGAGGGGAGAGGTATGCTCCTGGCCAAATGAAATAGTGAAATTGTTTTAATTCAAACTCATAGATGAATGATTCATATAAAATACTGCAAATGTAAAAATAGAGAATTTTAGAGAGGTTATCAAATAACAATTTAAGCATAATATATTGTCATACTTGGCAACCTGGGGAAAAAAATAGTAGACTATACTTGCCCTAAAAATACTCAACACAGACCATACTAAAAATGATCAACATAGCCATGATGCCAAGTAAAAAGGATGGTTTTATTTTGAACAATTAATTAAAAGTGAAACTATGAGGAAAATATAAAGATTAGTTTAGGGAACAACCAAGTTAAAAACTAGAATTATTCAGGGCGCCTGGGTGGCTCAGTGGGTTAAGCCTCTGCCTTCAGCTCAGGTCATGATCCCAGGGTCACCGCATCAGGCTGCTATGGTAGAAGTCAATAAAGGTATAGTAAAGCACAAAGGATGAGAAGTTAACCTCTCCCTGGTTAGAGAAAGAGAATGATGAATATTAATAAAGGAGGTGATATTGAGGGCACCTGGATGACTGGCTCAGTGGGTTAAGCCTCTGCCTTCAGCTCAGGTCATGATCTCAGGGTTCTGGGATCAAGCCCATTATCCGGCTCTCTGCTCAGTGAGGAGCCTGCTTTCCCCCCCGCCCCCGTCTGCCTCTCTGCCTGCTTGTGATCTCTCTGTCAATAAATAAAATATTTAAAACAAACAAACAAACAAACAAAACTAGAATTGTTCATCTGTAAACTGACTGGAACTTTACCAGAATATCTGGTAAAAGAATAGTAAAAGGTAACTCTAAGTCACAGTAAACAATCAGAATAGTATTTAGCTTAGAATTGGACATAGTAGAGGGGCCTGGGAGGGCCAGTCAGTTTAGTGTCTGACTCTTGATTTCAGCTCAGGTCATGATCTCAGGGTCCTGAGATTAAGCCATGTGTGGGCTCTGCACTCAGTGTGGAGTTTGCTTGGGAATGTCTCCCTTTCCCTCTGCTCCTCCTCCTGCTTGCTCTCTCTTTCTCTCTCAAAGAAATATTAAAAAAAAAAAAAAAGATTTCAGTGTAGTAGATATATACTAATGATGGCAGTATGGCAAAATTGATTTCACAACCACAGAATTTTATTATGATAGTAAAAAACACATAAATTTTTAATTGGATTTTTAATTAATATACACTATTATTTAAATATACTTTTATACATTAAAAAATATTCTACATTTAATGCAATCCCTATCAAATACCAATAACATTTTTCACAGAGCTAGGATAAACAATCCTAAAATTTGTATGTAACCACAATAGACCCCAAATAGCCATAGTAATCTTGAAAAAGTAAAGCAAAGATGGAATCATCACAGTTCCAGAATTAAAGTTAAATTATAAAGCTGTAGTAATAAAAACAGTATGGTACTGGCACAAAAATAGACACATAGGTCAATAAAACAGAATAGAAAACCCAGAAATAAACCCATAGTGATATGGTCAATTAATCTTCAACAAAGCAGGAAGTATTATCCAATGGGGGAAAAAAAGAGTCTCTTCAACAAATGTTATTAGGAAAACTGGACCACAACATAAAAAAAATGAAATTGGACCATTTTCTTGTACTGTACACAAAAAGAAATTAAAAATGGACAAAAGGCCTTAATGTGAGACCAGAAACCATAAAAAGCCTAGAAGAGAACATAGGCAATAACTTCTTTGACACCAGCCATAGCAACTTTTTTTCTAGATATGTCTCTTGAGGCAAGGGAAATAAAAGCAAAAATAAACTACTGAGATTACATCAAAATAAAATCTTTTCACTGTGAAGGAAATAATCAACAAAGCTAAAAGGCAACCTATGGAGTGGAAGAAGATATTTGCAAATGGCACATCTGATAAAGGGTTAGTATCCAAAAATCTATAAAGAATCTATCAAACTCAACAACCAAAAAATGAGTAATCTGATTAAAAATGGGCAGAAGACATGAATAATTATTTTTCCAAAGAAGGCATACAGATGGCCAGAAGACACGTGAAAAGATGTTCAACATCACTTATCATCAGGGAAACACAAATTAAAACCATGATGAGATATAATCTCACACTTGTCAGAATACCTAAAATTAACAACACAGGGAACAACAGGTATTGGGGAGGATGCAGAGAAAGGGGAACCCTCTTACACTGCTGGTGGGAATGCATATTGGTACAGCCACTCTGGAAAAGAGTATGGAGGTTTCTCAAAAAGTTAAAAATAGAACTACCCTATGATTCACAATTACACTACTAGGTACTTACTCAAAGGATATAAAATCATTCAAAGGGGCACATGCACCCCAACGTTTATAGCAGTATTATCAACAATAGCCAATTATGGAAAGAGCCCAAATGTCCATTGACTGCTGTAGAGAGAAAAATGGAGTCTCACCCCAAGCAGGAGCCTGTGCCAAGCAGGGGCCTGTGTCAAGGAGTTAAAGTATTGCAGCTAAGAGATACCACTGAGACCAATGTCACCTGACATCCCAGAACTAATAACAAGCAGAACCAGGGGAGGTCTGCAGAGACCCCACACTGATTATATCCTTTTAAAAAGGGAAAGGATTTGGGCCACAGAGTGTCAGACTCTTCAGAGCTGACTCCCCTACGTCTGACCACTTAAAATGGGCAATTGCTGCTGAAGGCTCTGCCCAGTGATCTCCGAACAGAACTGAGAGCCTTCTGTGCTTGAACATCAGAAGCAATAAGTGCTGAGAGCTAACCTGGACAGGTCCAAGGCCTTATCTCAACTGTGTGCCTACAGACTAACTCTGTTTGGTTCCTTAACTTCTTGAACCCTTCTGTTATCTTGTTTGTTGTGCGGCTTGTCTTCTGTCCTGCTTTGTGTGCTATGTAAGAAGCCAAATTAAAACACATGGGGAACTGTCATTGAGTATGGAATCCTGAACCTGCTTTAGAATTATGATCTAACTCTGCCTCATGTTTGAATAAAGCTGACATTGTGGAAAGACACAACTTGTGTGTGCACCTTCATAGCATGCTCGTGACAACGAATGGATAAAGAAGATGTGGTATATACATACAATGGAATATTACTCAGCCATAAAAAAGAATGAAATCTTCCCATTTGCAAAGTGGTGGATGGAGCTAGAGAGTATTATCTAAGCGAAATAACTCAGAGAAAGACAAATACCATATGTTGCCCTCATGGGTATAATTAAAGAAACAAAAGAAAAAAATGGAAAAAGAGAGAAAGAGGCAAACCAAGAAACAGACTTTTAAATATAGAGGACAAGCTGATGGTTACCAGAGGAAGGTGGGTAGGGAGGTGGGTGAAATAGGTGAATGAGGACAGGAGTGCACTTGTGATGAGCACTGGGTGATATATGGAAGTGTTGACTCATTATATTATATACCTGAAAGTAATACATCACTGTATGTTAACTAACTGGAATATAAATTAAAAACTTAAAGAAATAGTTATTCTTTAAAAAAAAATTATTGATTGAGAAAGAGGGAGGGAGGGACAGAGGGGGAGGGAGAGAAAGACTTCAGCAGATGCCTTGCTGAGCATGGACCCCAACAAAGGGCTCCATCCCACAACCCTGGGATCATGACCTGAGCTGAAATCAAGAGCCGGAGGCCCAAACAACTGTATCGCTCAAGGAAATAGCTATTTTTTTCTTTTTTTTTTAAATATTTTTTATTTGACAGACAGAGATCACAAGTAGGCAGGGAGGCAGGCAGAGAGAGGAGGAAGCAGGCTCCCTGCTGAGCAGAGAGCCCAACATGGGGCTCGATCCCAGGACCCTGGGATCATGACCTGAGCCGAAGGCAGAGGCTTTAACCCACTGAGCCACCCAGGTGCCCCAGGAAATAGCTATTCTTATTGATATAATTAATAATAATTACATCAAAATCCCAAAGCAGTTTACTGTTTACTTATAGCTTCTAGAGAACTTAGAGCAGTGCCAAGTATACAATAATCTATATGTTTTATTAATTCTATGTATTACACTGTTGTATTATATAAATATTTATAAGCTTTCTATATATTATTGCTATTCATTCTCCAAGACTTTTTAAAATTTATATAACAAATTGTTGCTGTAGGTGTGAAAGCAACTGGTCTTACTAATGAAAATTTAAAAATCAATTCCTTCAGTTAAAGTTCAGAGGGTTATAGAAAGGGAATAGAGAGTTCAGTTTTATATAATGCATATGCAGAATGTCTAATCTATGTATAATTAGTACAGATTTTTCCACAGTTGTGGACTTCACTCCTGAGAAGTTTTAAAGGACAGTGTCTTTAGGAAGAAAGGATTTTCTATGATTCCAAATGTTTCTGAGGAGCTTTTTTCTGACATTACTCATGGCGATAGGTTGGGGCTGGTCTGACCTCTCCTGCCCACGGAGTCCTATGCCTCCTGGCAGAATTCTTGGTGGTAGTAGGGGATGACTTGTTTCCTTTCCGAAGAACACTAAATGAATAGGCTGTTTTCCTTCTAATTGTACAGATGATAAATTCTTCAGAATGCCCTTAACAATGGACTTCTTTAGGAATATACGAATTTCAGAATTTAGTCTTCTCACCCTAGTTGAGGCCTTGTGTGCTCTTACAAAAGAAAATAGACTCCTTAAGAGTGACACAGCTCTGTTCCCAGCCACAAAAAGTGCCACAGAAACCAGAATATCTTTGAGAATACAACCATTGGATTGAGGTGTTTAGATTAGTGGCAGTATTCACCATTAATCCTGTTTGATCTTTAGACTGTCCTCAGTGATTGTGGAAATTATAAAGCATGTGTCAGAATGCTTCTGTTGCAGTGTTAGGGATGTATGGACCCTACACATGAGAGCCTGATCTGGAACATTCAGGACTATTAAGTCTCCTAAAAGCAGAAAATATCATGAAGACTTCAGTTTTTACAAATCATTTTCTTTTAAAATGGAATTTACTTTCATCAAGCCCATTATTTAAAAAGCCTAATTAATGGGTTAGCTGATATTTTTTTAATATAAAATAAACTTCTTTACTATATGTATCAGATAATTGAGCTTGAACAAGTTATTTTTATTTCTGAAGGTCTGTTTTCACTTTGGTAAAATGGTGACAGTAATAATACCTGTCTCGTAGAGTTGTTGGAAGATTTAAATGAGGCAATACATAGAACAGTACATCGTCTGAAACACAGTACATCCTCCGTGAGTGCAATAATGATTATCATCAATTTTCTCAAAGAGTATTTACTAGTAATAATATTAAAATAATAATTTACATGTACTGAGTGCTAACAATATGCCAGATACTTTTCCAAATACCTTGCAAATATTTCTATTTCATTTTTAAAAATTTATTCAACAGATAATTATCTGGCATATTGTTATATGCAGGTTATGTTCTTGGTACCACATAAAGGAAAGGAGGAGTAAACATAGTAATATTGGGGAGGAATGCTCCTGGCCAAGGGGGCAGAGTGTTCAAATCCCCTGCAGGAGGAGTAGCCTCAGCACCATGGAGGCCAGTGTGGCTGGAGTTGCAGGGTCAAGGTAAGGAAGCTAGAAGGAAGCAAGGGAAGGTTCTACTCAGAATCTCAGAGGGAGCTTGGCCCCATGGACACCCTGACTTTAGACTTTGAATCTCAGGATCTGTGAGACAATAAATTTCTGTTTCTGTCAGACACTCATTCTGTGGTCCTTTGTTCCAGCAGTCCCAGGAAACTCATAGCTTCTGCTTCCCAGTCCATGTGTTCTGTGTTTTGGTTCTGCTTTCCTAAGGAAATACAGCAGGTAAACTGTATTTCTCACTACTTCAAGAGTGACTTTTTTACAAGGGAACAGATTTCCTCCCTTAAGCAAAGACGTGGACAACAAAAGATATCTTGAGTGACTGATGAATTATCGGTTGTAACTACAGCAGCTAAGGCTGGAGTGTGTAACTTTTTTTTTTTTAAGCTGGTATCTATTGAGTTTTTACTACACATCACATGCCATGCTACCTTCATTACTTATGCTGCTGTCACAACAATTCTATGAGTTAGGTACCATTTACAGCTTCCCATTTTTTTCAGACAAAAGGTTGAGTGACTTGTGAGTTTTGGTGGCAATTTTGAACCTGGGCACTCTGCTCCCTCCCTCCTGTGCAGAACCTACGTTCCCTGTCGCCTTCTGTCTCAGAACCACTGGGGTACTGGCTACATTTTTAAATAGATGATGAGGTTCCTTTGGCTATTAACTCCAGATTTCAGAAAGCTTGTTTTTCCAAGCCCTTTGTGTTTGTTTGCTACTGGTCTTTAGTTTCTTTGCCTGTAGTTTGCTTTCACTTCTACCGCTATTTTGATGTCTGTTTAATATCAAATTAGCATTCCAGCAATCTCTCTGCCAGTAATAAATTGGCTAATTTTCTCTTCAACAGTTCAGTACACTGGCCATGCACAGCAGCCTGTGTGATTTGCTAAACTGAGTCACTTGTGCTGTTATTTATGTTTACTATAAACTGTTATTTACATGGCAAGCTGTAATCTTGATTTATAATGATAACATTAATTGACTGCATTTGACTGTGCACCTTAACTCTACATAATTTGCCTATAAATTTTCAGAGTTTTGTGTTGTTTAACATGGGAGGCTCATGACCATTTTTGCAAGGCTGCCCTATCGATGTTGTTCTCACTAATTGGCTGGAGGTGGTGTAGAGCTTAACCTTACAGGAAGGTTTACGGTTTTCTGCCAAAACAAAATTCCCCTTTATCCCATCTTAGCAATGTTTACCTCTCCTACTGCTTTCTAAATCACAAGGCCATGAGACCACTGGTTTCCACCTGTGACCAGAGAAACTCACCATTCAGTCACAAACATGAGCTCCTACGAAAATCCAACTTAAGCTAACAGACAAGGCAGAGATCAGTGGGAAGTTACAATGGCTTTTCCATAAGCCCTCTGCATCTGTTGGTTTTAAAAGCTGGCATTACGTACCTTTGTCTCCACACCAGTGTTCTGCACCCAGGCTTTGTGTCAGAATCACTTGTGGAATTTTTAAAAGTGTACATGTGGCAAAGAACTTTTCTTTCTGTTGTCTGGAGCAGGGGGTCAGGTGGTCAGGGGTGGATCCTGGCCAATCTTTTGTAAATCACACCACATCTAATCCATAACTCAATTGAGAAATCTCTCTGTCAATGGTCAGAAGATAAATGAGGAACAGGAGATGGCAACACCCTTTCAGAACCTGGCCCATTCTGGGCAACTAGTGAGCAGACCATATTTAGAGAGGTTTGAAGTCTGGTATGAATCACTTGGAGTCATTCATCCTCTCTGGCTACTTTATTTCCATAAGACACACCTTTGTGTTTAACTTCAAATGACTTAGTGAAATAGCTGAGGAGAAGAGGAAAATAAGAATGTTGAAGGCAAATGAGAAGCCCCACAGTTTCATGAAGGAAAAGGTTTACCTATTGAGTTGATTGGGTACTATGTCACTTTCTGTAACCTACTGCCTCTCTGGGCCCTTCCAAATACCTGGTCACCATAGGGAAATTTCTCCAGTCTGTCCTAATCTGGGGATGACAATAAATAGGTACTTTTATCTCTTCAATATAAACTCCCTGCCACTTAAAATGTTTAATATCCCCAGTAATACTTCATACACTGGCCAATTCATTTGTCCATTATTCTATCTGGTTTTAATGGAAGATAAAATAATCATTTTATAGAGTAAAAATAAACAAGTGCAAGTCTATCTAATGTTACAATTATTTCAGTTTGATGAAATACACCCTGTGATGCTTCACCCATAGACAGTGGGCTGTTGATAATACCTGTTAACCCAAGTAATGGATTGGAAGAGGCAATCGGGTAAAGATGGCAGTTCTCCCCAAATTGATACAGGTTTGATGCAATTTCTGTGAAGATCAGACCATAGATTTTGGTAGACATAAACAGGTTAAATCTGAAATTTATATGCAAGGGCTTGGGACCTAGAAAATGAAAACCATTTGAAAAAGAATAAAGTGGGAGGAATCACTCTACCCAGTTCTATTTACTATTCAGTAAGCCTAATTAAGACACTGTGGCTGGGCAAACAATACATTATATGTTCATAAAAATATCTTAAAAAAGACACTGTGGTACTGTTGGCGGAATAGGTGTACAGAATTTTTCTGATTTAATTCTTCTATCTACAACCAAGGAAAGAATATCATGTTCTTTGAATAGCTTTGTTTTGGTGTTTGTAACCCGTGTGGTTTAGGATGTTGCGGGTATGCAAACATTTAGCTGTTAGGACCAGTTATATTACTCAATAACCTTCCTTTTTCTTTCAGTATTTCAAATATTTCTAAGTGATTGTTTCAATAGAACAGTACCTTTCTACCTATCTGTAATTGTTGCTAAGCTTGTTGGTCTCTGCTGATGTACATATAATTGTAATAAATTATAGAAATGCGCTTTTTAAAAATTGTAAGACCAAGTTTGAAATTCATTGGCCATATTTAATTTGAAATTGTATTGGAAAATGTGAAAAATGCTAATACATGAAGCCACAAATTTGATTTTATAAATTTTTCTCTTGGTAAATTCATAAATTTGATAATATTTGCCAATATCTATTTTAATTAATAAAATCCTAGATTTACAAGGTTCAGATGTTTATTATTGCCACACCCTCTCTACAAAAAGATGAGATCGCTCATCTTAAATCAAAATAATCTGTGAGTTCAACCAAGTATGACCACCTCTCCATCCTGTATTATTTCTACTTAGCTTAACTGCTAGAAGTTAGATTTTGTATAAAAGAGCAGTTCTGATTATGTTTTTTAAACCTCTATTTTCAAAATAGTGATGTATAATGATATATATATATGGTCACTTTACAAGCCAATTCCTTAGAAAATTTGCTTAAATGCAGATTTCCAGGACCTACTTCAGACTTACTGAATCCAAGTCTCTGGACATAGGCCCCCAAATCTGTGTTTTTGAAAATTCTCCATATGATTCTTATCTGGCACATACATTTTTAATCTTACTCCATGAGATGTTTTTTTTTCTAGACTTCATACAAGATATTTTCTCCCATAGATTCTATAACACATATTAATGAAATCCTGAATCCTAAAATCAGTTTGATAATTATTATTGGAATTTAGCCTTTGTTGAAATAGTGGTTCATCTATAATCACTCCATGTATATTTTGACAAAAATCATATTCAGAACATGAGATGAATTAGACATTTCATCTACAAATGCCTCTTTACTTTTATCATTCATTTATATTAATTCTATCCACACCAATCTGTTTTCCTAAAATAAGAAAAGATGAGAAGCGTCAGACCCAGAAGAAAGCAGCGAAAGAACCAAGATTATTTTGTTTGAAGCACAGTGTTCTTCAAGGCAGATACAATGTTATCTATGTGAGGAGATACATGTTCTATTCCTTTCTCACCACATATTTTTATTTTCCCTTGTGATCTTCAGCAGTTTTTGTGCAGATTTATTATTATACAGATACTTAACCGAGGAAGTAGGAGTCTTAGGAGTATAAAGCTTTCATGGCCACTCCATACACTGAGCCTTGTAGATACAAATACAGATATGTACTGAAATACATGCTTCCCAACCAACCTGTTAGTCTCAAACTTGGAAGGACAAGATATCAACAAATTGGTGTAAAACTGCAGCAGAAGTTTTCACAGCTATGCTCTGAAACAGTGTAGTTATGGGCGGGACTCTTTTGCAATTGGATGAAGGAATTTATTATTTAAAGATCACCAATCCTTCCCTCCTTGTATATGCTATGCCACCACTTCCCACCACTGACCCAGTCCTTTCACAATTGCTCAAGATCTTGATGATTCTTTTTAAACTTGTTTCTTTCAGCTTACTTCTCTGCTTTGTGTGTTCACAGTTTCCCTTCCATTTAAATCATTCCAGCATTCAAATATGCCCTGCTATTCTTCTACATTAAAAATGTTAAAAAAAAGAAAAAACCAGTAAAATCCCCTCTCTGGCAAAGCTTACATCTAACATGCTTTTCTTCATGTAAGTTTCTCAAAAAAAGCTGTTTAGAATGACTGTTTTCACTTAACTCAATTTCCTTTCATTCTAAAATGTATTCCAATCTGGTTTCTACTCAAATTGCTACAAGAAAACTGCTCCCTCATCAGTCTTTAATGGCTAATGGATTTAAATGACCCCACATTTTAATCTCTAGCCATGAACCTGCTAACAAGATGCAAATTTATGTATGCACCTACCCCTTCGATACATTCACTAGAATGCTTCTCAATGATAAACTTTTGTGTTCAAAAATTTACCTTTTGCTCTTTTCTATCAGATTTTACTTATTTCTTGCTTTATTTGTTTTTGTATTTAAATAAATGGCACCTCTATCATGCAGATACTTGGAATAGATGTTTTAAAAGCATTCTTGTCACTACTCTCATTCTCTGCTCTCAGTCTGTTCTCATTCTCTGTATTCTCAACTTGGTATATTTGTTTGCATTTCTGCTGGCATCAGTAACTCAAACCACTAACATTTTTCTGGATGGCTGCAAAAGACTCCTGATTGGTGTCCCTGCTCTATTCTTGCCCTCAAATGCATCATTATTCATAAATTTCTAAGTGGTATTTTATAACTAGAAAGCCATTTATCTCCCTATTAAAAACAAAATTCAATGCCATTCAACTGACTTTTTCCAAGGAAGTAAACCTGAGACTATAGGATCTAGGTTTGAATACCTCACCAACTTCGTCTCCGGGTATTCTCTCTTTAACTCACTGTACCTGTAACATTGTCCTCCTTCCAGTTCCTTGAATTTTCTCACTACTTTCCTTCTCCAGGCATTCACGCATGCTATGCATTCTATTAAATGTCCTTTACTGGCCTGCTTAAAATTTCATCAAAGTCCAGATCTCAGCTTAAATTCCACATCCTCAGACTCATGCCTTAATTCTAACATTTAACCTTATAAAACTGTGCAAGGCACCTGGGTGGCCCAGTCAATTAAGCATCTGTCTTGAGCTCAGGTCATGATCTCAGGGTCCCAGGATCGAGCCCCACTTTGGGTTCTCTGCTCAGTGAAGAGCCTGCTTCTCCCTCTCCCTCTGCCTGCCATTCTGCCTGCTTATGCTCTCTCTCTCTGTCAAATTAATTAATTAATTAATAAAATCTTTTCTAAGAACTTACAAAACTGTGCTTATTTAGGATAGGTGATTTTTCAAAAAAAACCCACAAAACTTTGTGCATGTGATGATGCAACTATGACATTTGTTGCATGATATAAAGCCAAATAATATACATTTAAGGATTCTGAATTTGTTTTAGCAAATTAATGTAACCTCATTATAAATTGCTTAGAGCTATCCATTTATAAAATAATGCTACAAATGTGAAAAACGAAAGCACTGAAAAATGATTCCAATTTTAGAAAAGAACATTTTGAATGAGAACATTAACATTTACAAAGACATTTATTTTAAATTTTTAGCAAGATGACTAAATGGCAATATGTGCTTTTGCTTTGTGTATGAAGGTGTAGTTGGTTGATTTTACGTATAAGCTGGAGTGTATTGCATACTAAACCAATATGTTGAATCCAATTGCTCTCATTTCTCATTCTTAGCCCAGGATACATTGTAATAGAGTCATGATCTGCTTAATGACACTGTGACTTCTGCTTAATATAAGTTATAAATTTTCATTCTGGCATCTGTGTTAGGTGGTGCACCCTTCTTGGTAAGTGATAATTCTCAAAGGACAAAATGATTAAAAGGATTTCTCAAGATGGCAAGTTCAAGGTTGGCTTTCATGGGCATCTGATTCCAATTCACATACTCTGGTTCACTAAGCCATTGTGCCTTTTCTTATAAGGATCACTGAAATCATATATACTTAAGTCCTGAACTCAAGTGAAACATTGTAAAGACTTTTCTGGGCTTTATATGTTAAGCTTTCTATATTTTCAAGTTTAAATTATCAACCCTGGTTTTCTCTGTCAAAAGAGACCAAGTGAGTATTTGTGAAGCTTTCTTTCTTTCTTTCTTTCTTTCTTTTTTTAATGATTTTATTTACTTATTTGTCAGAGAGAGAGAGAGAGCGAGAGAGCGAGCACAGGCAGACAGAGTGGCAGGCAGAGGCAGAGGGAGAAGCAGGCTCCCTGCCGAGCAAGGAGCCCGACGTGGGACTCGATCCCAGGACGCTGGGATCATGACCTGAGCCGAAGGCAGCCGCTTAACCAACTGAGCCACCCAGGCGTCCCGTATTTATTTATTTTTGAGATAACCAGAAGCCTGGTGACAGGGGCTTCTGAAGATTTTTTTTTATTAGCTCTTTCTTATTAAAACAAGTGTTCTACTAAACAAAAATTTCAGGTATTTAGCAAAATTTGAAAGCCTAACTATCTTGAATGTATGAAATTAGGAAGCCAAATTAAAGGCTAAGAATTTATCAAAGTCTGTTAATGATATTTGTCTTCATATCTGAGAAGAAAATAGGGTGCATCCTGTGTAATTTGAAAGTATTTACCTTTCATGATCTTTACTTGTTCTTCCTTCTTGGGTTTCTGTGGTTTATCCTCTATCAAGCAAAAAGGGGATAAGAGAGAATGATTGCTTATGAAAGAGCCATGTCTATTAGTTACAAGAATGGTTGGAAATCTTCATGGTCTCTTTCTAGTTTCATTCTACTTTTATGGATTGATGTATATCTAAGAAAAAAAAATTTTTTAATTATGGTAAATTTGATTCTAGATTAGCAAAATGATATCCATTATGTAACAGGAATAGAAATTTTATTTGGCCTCCTATAAACCCTCCACTGGTATTTTGAAATTCATCCACAACCAAATGCCCTGCCTATTAATAATGACATATTTTTTTCCTTCTATTGTAACAGCTAGGCTATTTATAGAATTGGTGAAATAAAAAAACATAAATGTCCACATATTTAGGCTATTTTATGTATCTATTTTTAATGTTTAAAATTTTTAGTGCTATATAGTTGGCAAATAAAATTGTAAGACATTTAAAGTGTACAATGTGATGATTTTATATACATACACATTGTGAAACGATTCCCCCATTGAGTTATTTAACACACCATCACTTCATATTCTTACCTTTTTTCTTTATGGTGAGAACATTTAAGTTCTACTTTGTCAGCAAATTTCAACTGTACAATATTTTGCTAATAACTCTCGTGACCACGTTTTACATTAGATTCTCAGACCTTATCTTTTTTTTTTTTTTTTTTTAGATCCCACATACAAGTGAAACACTAGTATTTGTCTTGGCTTTCACTTGTCTGTGAAACACTAGTATTTGTCTGGCTTATTTCACTTGGCATTATGCTCTCCAGGTTGTTCCCTGTTATTGCATATGGCAGGATTTTCTTCTCTTTTTAAAGCTAAATAATATTCCATATTACATATACAACAGTTTCTTTATTCATTCATCTATAGATGATACTTAGGTCATTACCATACCTTGGCTATTGTAAATAATGCTGCAATGAATATGAGAGTGCAGATATCTCTTTGAAATAAGGTTTTGTTTGCCTTGAATATTTGGGTTATTTTAAAAAGCAATTTTACTTTCTTTATTGAATTTAAAAGTTTGTTTTGGTTATCACAGATTGATCTCTGAGTCATACATGACCAAAGCAATTATTTCCATAAACTTGATATTTGGCAGGATAAAATAATGAATTATTTTATCTGCCATGAAGTTCTCACATTTATTATAAACTTGAAGGAAAGTTAGAGCATGCATGATTATCAAGAAGCATGAGGAGTTGACTAATTGTTTTTTATATTTTCATTTTTCTTTCTTTTTTGTTTCAAATCTAACTAGAGAAATTTGAAGGAAACTAATTTAAACATATTTCTAAGTTTTACTAATCTCTAGAGTTAATCTCTGGAAGCTTTTCTTAAGGGAAAATGCCATAAAATTGCAAGGGTTTCCATTAGCTTTTCATTAAGTAGTCTTAATTGTTTTGTTGACAGCAGGAGAGAAAATCAGAGAGAGAATTTTGAAATGTCTTTAGGAGTATGAAGAGTTGCCAACCCTACCTAGAATACTATAAAAAGATTTTATCTGGTCTGGATTCAGACTTTGAACAGAAAGTTTAGAGATATCTTAGGGACCATTAGGTCAACAAAGTGTCCCTAAGATGTGCTTGTTTTATATTTTCTACATGACACTAATCAATAGTACTACCACTTCTCCATTTCTATCACCACTAGGATAACTACTATCAAATTTATAATAGTTATGTTATTTTTACCACCATAAATAAGTCACAAGTCTGAATATTTTATATACAGTTTTTTTTCTTGTTTGTTCCTCACATGTACCATATGGGTGGGCATTTTCATTGTATGTGTATTTCAGATACAGTAACGTAGAGAACTAACTTTTCCACCAAATTTAGAGATGGGAATCTAACCTAAGTCTGCCAGACATTTAAGTCTGAGCTTTAATCACTAAACTGTGTGATCTACTAAGTTCCAAGGGGTCAGAGTCCCAAAAGGGGGTTGAGGATCCTGATAGCAGAGGCAATAATATGAAATTATGTGTCTTAAATCTTGCTGGGAAGATCAATAGTCATGCTTATTAGAAAGGCAGAGTCTCAGGCTGAACTTAAACTTCCTGAATCACAGTCAGCATTTTAACAAAATTCCTAGATGAATTGTAAAGTTTGAGAAGACATGCTCTATCTTTTCAACAGAATATTTTCAAAAACATAGTCAACTTCTTTACCAAAATCTAGAGTCCCTGAATCTATGTGATTTTTCTCAGGGAACTATCCACTTTTTTCATTCATTGACTCTTTTATTTTTATTTCTTCATTTACTAGCCTGTTTTTCTTATTTATACACCTACTTTGTGGAAGACACTTAAACATTATACAAGATTCCAACATAAAAGATTTTGAGGAGATAAATGTGTATAATGGGTAATCATTTAAGTTGTCACTTAATAATTCATGTAAATGAAAATGAAATTTAGATATAGGCACTATTTTTACATTCTGGAGGTCTATCAAAAGAAACAACTTCATAAAGGATTTCCTGTCAACAAATAAATGAAGTATTCTACAACAAAGGTTTCTGGATATACCGACATATTCCCTATGTAGCATTTACTAACTTCTATTCTTAATTTATACACTTGGCCCTAATGAGGAAAGTTTACCATTTTATTATTTCTGAAATACATTTTCAACTTCATGAAAGTTGAACAACCATTTAATTTCCTATTTAGTGGCAACTCTCTTGTCCTTAACTATTTCTTTTTAGAGATAACTTCTACTTAAAATTGTTTTTCAGATTCCAAAAAATGAAACACTCATAGAAGTCAAAAGTTGACTTTTCATGTCATCTTTCTGTTGGCAAGAAATTCAAGAGGTTGCATAAACAGAGGTTTCATGGAGGAAATTGAATTTGATCTTTGATTTGCTATAGGAAAGAAATGAATTTTAACGGAGGGAAGCGGAAGTATCAGGGAAGAAAGATTAAGTTGACAGAGGAAGAATATGTGAAGACCAATTTTTCTATGGCAGTGATATATAGATACCTACCCCCAACATGATAGGATATTGGGGGGGGAGGCATGCTGTTGTTTTTAAGATATTTTCGTAGGAAATTATTATGTGTCCGCATTAATATATTATGATTTTTTAAATTTTACACTACAATTTATTACGTAAATACCCTTCATTTTAAAGTATAACTTCGTTTTTCAAACAGTTTTGTTTTTAGTATTTATCTACCTTAATACATTTAGATAAAATTCATTTCAATAATTTATAACAACTCCATGCCTTATTTATTCCCATGTTAGCAGGCATTTGCCTCATTTACAATTGTTTTGGCTGAGATGGACTGCAATATCCATCTTATCATGTATACCAAAGCTTTGTACTTACAAAAACTTGGGAAAATGAATTAAAAGACATGGACTTTACCAGATATTTACTGAATGGCTTTAAAAAACTGTTTTAACAATTTGTAGTCCCACCAGCAATGTATATTTTTTCTAGTAATTCCATACTTTCTCCAACACTTAATATCATCATTCTTTAAAAAGAAATCCAGACAAAGTCAGGGATTTGGCACTATCTGACATCAAGACTTTCTATAAAGCTCCAGTATTCAAGATAGTGTCATATTGATGAAAAGAATAGACAAATAGATTTATAGACTAGAGAGCCCAGAAATAGATGCCGCATGTATATATTCAACTGATCATTGATAAAAGAGCAAAGACAATAAAATAGAACAAAGATAGTCTTGTCAACAGATAGTAATGGAACAACTGGAGATCATATGCAATATGTTTGTACATTATCTATATATAGATATAGATATAGACAGTACTGATACCCTTCACAAAACTTAACTCAAAGTGGATCGTAGACTTAAATGTAAAACACAAAACTATAAAACTCTTAGGAGAAAATACAGAAGAAAATCTAATTGACTTTGGACATGGTAATAATTTTAGGCAAAACACAAAAGCCACAATCTATGAAAGAATTGATAATGTAGATTTTATTACAATTACAATTACAAAACTTCTGCTCTATAAAAAACATTAAAATGAGAAGATAAGTCACAGGCTGGGAAGTAATATGTGCAAAAGACACATCTGATAAAGGGCTGCTATTCAAAATATGCAAAGAACACTTAAATTCAACAATAAGAAAACAGCCTCATCAATAAATTGGTCAAAAGACCTAAATAGACATCTCACCAAAGAAAATAAATAGATAGCAAGTAAGCATATGAAAAGATTCCTAACATCATATGTCTTAAGAGAATTGCAAAGTAAAACAACAAAGAAATACCATTACCCACCTATTAGAATGGCAAAAATTCAAAACACTAATAACAAATGCTGGAAAGGATATAAACCAACAAGAACTTTCATTAATTGCTGGTGGGAATGAAAAATGGTCTAGCTACTTTGGAAGACTGGCCATTTCTTATAAAACTAAATTTATGGGGCGCCTAGGTGGCTCAGTGGGTTAAAGCCTCTGCCTTCAGCTCAGGTCATGATCCCGGGGTCCTGGGATGGAGCCCCGCATCAGGCTCTCCACTCAGCAGGGAGCCTGCTTCCTCCTCTCTCTGCCTGCCTCTCTGCCTACTTGTGATCTGTCAAATAAGTAAATAAAATCTTTAAAAAAAAAAAACCAAACTAAATTTACTCTTACCGTATCATCCAGCAATCTTGCTCCTTGGTATTTACCCAAATTAAGTTGAAAACTTATGTCCACACAAAAGTCTGCACACAGATGTTTTTAGCAGCTGTCTCATAATTCCAAAGTATGAAGGCAACCAAGATGTCTTCTCATAGGTAAATGGTCAAATAACCTGTGCTACAATCAGACAATGGAACATTATTATTAATTAAGCACTAAAAAGAAATGAGTTACCAAGTCATGAAAAGACTTAGAAGAGCCTTAATGTACAAGAAACCACTCTAAAAAGTTTACATAAGTGTATAATTCCAAATATTTGACATTCTAGAAAAGGTAAAATTATAAAGACAGTAAAAGGATCAGTGGTTTCCAGGGATTGGGAAGAAGGATGAATAGGCAGAAGACAGGATTTTTAGGATGATGTAATTACTCTGTATGATGCTCTCATGGCAGGTACATGCAATTATACATTTGTCAAAACCCATGGACTATACAATACCAAGAGTGAACACTAATATTAAACTATAGACTTAGTGTAGTAATAATGAGTCAATTTAGACTCATCAATTTTAACAAAAGTACTGTTTTGTTAAGGTATGTTGATAGTAGGAAAGACATAGTGGGAGAGACTATGTCAGAGGAGGAGCACAGGACATATGGGATTCTATGTAATTTCTTCTTAATTTTGCTATGAACCTAAATCTGCTCTAAAAAATTAAATTCAGTATAAAAATAAAAGATCATTATCACAACTAAATATATGAATGTTTCCTTAACACTGTAAAACATTGAGTGTTCAAATATTCACTTGTCTCATAAAGTTTATATGTCTTTCTCTTTGTAGATTGCTTATTGGATAGAATATAATTAAGTCTCTTTAATACTGCAGGTTCACTTGCTCTCTTTCTCTGAAAAATTTTATTCAGTTATAGGAGGGAGACAAGATGGCGGGGAACTAGGAGGATGCTCTGGTTCAACCTGTCCCCTAAAGTGAGCTGATTACCTACCAAGGAACTCCAATCACTCATGAAATCAGCCTGAGATCAAAATTCTACTCATCAGGATCTCTACGGGGGCAGAAGACGCCAGTGGGATGTCAGGATCTCTACGGGGGCAGAAGACGCCAGTGGGATGTCAGGATCTCTACGGGGGCAGAAGACGCCAGTGGGCAGGTAAAGCAGAGTGGGAACACCGGACTGGTATCAGAAGATAAACAAAAGGGGGAGGGAGCCACCAGAGGAGACGCATTGGGAAGTAATACCCCAATAGGAGAGTCCCCTAAGACTGGGGACCAGCATTAACTTGAAGACTGATAAAAAGCACTCAAAAAGAGAAAAGATCGCAGGGTGAAATTGTGGGAATTGGAACTGTTAGGGACAGGGGCTTAAGTCCCCCAAGGAAGGCAGACACCCCTGGCGCTGAGCCAGAGAGAGTGCAGCGCAGAAACCAGGTCCTGGTCGCTGAGCTTCGAGGAGACCTCCTAAGGGCGCTGGGCGTGTGGCAGGGGCTGGGACCCTCCCGGAGCAGAAACAGACTTTTGCAGTCCCCACACGTGTGCTGCGCCACGCTAGCAGAGCCTGAGACGCGCTCCACCCCCTCCCCTGAGAGAGGCGTGCGAGCACCAGCGGGGGCTCTAGGACCCAGAAAGTCTGATCACTCTCAGCTCGGGCCAGCAGGAAAATCTCTGTGTGCCTTCCCTGCTTGTCTGGAGCGGTCTGGAGCTGCCCAGACAGCTGCCGCTTGTGGTTTTGAGTACAAGCAGGACACACAGGTGTCCCCAGAGATCGAGGCTGGGAACCTGCTCTACAGCACCCAGAGGGGAACGGACTGGGGCTTATCTCTGGGAGGGAGGTCTGGGTGCAGTTTGCTTTCCTCTAAACCTCCAAGAACCATCCGGAGCTGCCAAGGGGGGAGAGAAAACAAAGGAACAGACATAAAAACCTCCAGAGAACAAAAGCCTAAAGGCCCGGTTTCCACAGAGCCCTCCCCCTGGAGGGGGGCAGGAGGACTTAACGCAGGAAACACCGCCTGAAAACCCATGAGGCAGGCCCCTCCCCCAGAAAGCCAACCCGCCGAGAAGACAACAATCACTACTACTTCCTAGATATGTTTAATTCCTAATTCGTTCCCACTATTCTGGTTCATTTTTAAAATTTTTTAAATCTTTTTTATTTTGTTATATAGATTTTTTTAGCCTATTTGCCATCACAGTGAGACATCCAGTACATCAAATTCCATAATAACCTTCTAACCTGAACTTTTTGATGCATATACCCATGTTTTTCTTTTGCTTTTCTATTTTTTATATATATTTTTTAAAATTTCACTTTAGATCATTCTTTACTTTTATTTGCTAATATTCATATAGAGTTAAAATTCAAGGTAATCCCCTTTCCCCAATCAATGCTACCCCTATAGGTAAACCAATTTTTAATCCCCTGATATCTTAGGAAAGTTGTATCCCTTAAAAAAGATATCAAGATACATCCAGGAAGAAGCAAAATAACCTTCCTCGCC
>PISX010015686.1:0-48709 GCA_004024625.1 Mellivora capensis
GTGGGTTGCCTCTTTGTTTTGGACTGTCTCCTTTGCTGTGCAGAAGCTTTTGATCTTGATGAAGTAGAAATTGAGTTTATTGGTCCAGAGCTCAGCAGAAAGATTTAGGTTGCTTTGGATTCTTCAGCCTACACAGAATCATTAAAACCTTAGAAGTAGATGAGATATACAGGGATAAATCAGGGAAATAAAAAAGCCACTGCAGAAGCCTGAGGATCACCAGCATTCAGGTCTCATCGTTAATGCATTAACTGATAGCACTGGCAATAACATATTTTATAGTACAGATGGGGCCTCCCTTCAATCAATCTAAATTAGTAAATCTTCCAACATCAAGTTCACTTAATTGATTTGTGTTTGTCTCTTTGTTTCAGATAATCTTTTGGAATAGCAGTTTTCAATTAGGGGACATTTAACAATGTTTGGAGACATTTTGGTTATCATAAATTAGCAGGGATGTACTTGAACCTAGTAGGTAGAGGTCAGAGATCTGTTAACCATCCTACAAGACACTAGATGGAATAACACAAAAAGATTTATCCAGCCCCAAATCTCATTAGTCCCAAGACTGAGAAACCCTGACAACATTGATCACTGTTAGACCCTCTGGTCTATGGACATGGATAACTTCTGTGCCTTCTTCCCAAGGATTTCTGTCAGGGGATACCAGTCTCTAAGGCAAACATCAAAGGATTCTCAAGTTCACTCTTAATAGCATATAACGAATAAAACTAAAATCTGAAAATACTGAGTTGAACATATTCAGGGTGATGCATGTACTATAGCTTTTACCTTGGACTTAAATGTGGGAATACCAATCAAGCAGTCTCAGAGGCAGTGGTGCATGGCTCCCATAATGCCATGAATATAAACCAAATAAAGTTATGTAAGAAATAGGTACTATCAGACCAAGAGGTACTTAATATTTTATGAAGAGAATGGTCTTTCAAGTGTTGGAAAAAATGGTCTATTATTGATTGATGATTTTGTTTTTGTTAATGGTATAAGTGGGGATCATGTGATCAAAGGCTTAAAGAGGTGCTGAGAGTCTCATTTTTTGCCTATAAAGGTGCAGTGTTGTGTTGTCCAAAGGAGAGAGAGATGATGTGAGATTTGCCTGGAGATGAGCCCCTGCTCTGACTCAAAATCAGGGCTGGGCACTGGGAAGGAAATGGAGCAAAGGACCTTGTTTGATCCAAAGTTTCATTTAGCCTGGTGTTCTGAACAAGATGAGCACAAATAGGAAACTGGTAAGACATTGGAGCAAACTCTATTTGGTTGGAGAACTAAGAGAGGTGAGAGAGAGTGGGAGATAAGAAGAAATATGAGGGAGAAAGGGAGAGAGGGCATGAGATACCCAGGTAAAATCTGAGAAGCACCGAATTTGTCCTTTGTTGAGTATAAAGTGGAGATGTATTCAGAGAAAGGTGACTACTACCAGACAGCCTTCCCACTCAGCCCTTCAGGTTCATACCTAAAATCTGTGGCACCTCCAAAAGAACTATTTCACTAAACACTCTGTTAACTTGTTGGTGAAAAGAGAGACATGGCTTTGGTACAGTAAGAGCACATGACACATATTGAGGGAGAGACACTCCCTCCCACTTTGCCCAAAACAGTATGGTACCTCTCAGTAGACACCAAGGCGCTGTTCAGGCTCCTCCGACATCTGCCCCCTCTCTCTCAGCAAATGATTTCCTGATTTGACTCAAGCAATCAGATGGGAACACTTTCAGCTCTCCTTTACCAAACTCAGAAATTCACCTGGTTTCCTTCTACATACTTCTTATCAAGAGAGGACTCCTCTTTTATATGAGGCAGAATCCTGAAGCATTGTTCTAGAATCCAGGCATCTGCTCCCTTCTAGAGTTCATGCTGTGTCAATTACCCTTTCTGCTACTCTGTCCTGTCAACATTTGAGTATGCTAAATTGTCCTCCAGATTTACATCAAAAAGAAGAAAGAATCCTTCCAACCACCATATCCTCCAATTAATATTCCATAAGCTTTCATTTCTGGCCATGTTGACTTCAAAATAATTTATTACAATATTTCAAATATACAGGAATATCTGTGTACCTACTACCCAGATTGACCTAATCTTAAATTTGTATATATTTATTTCAGATATATTTGTACTTCCAAATTAGAACATTATAGTTACAACTGAAATTCTCTGTTTCTCTCTCATCTGCCAGCAAGTAACCACAACCCTCAAATTGGTGTGTATGCTATTTGTGAATGCTTCATACTTGTACTATATGGGTATGTGGCCATATGAATGTAGAGTCTTACTTTGCAAGCTCTCAAACTTTAATTAAAATGTATAATATCACATGGATTATTCTGTAACTTGTGTTCACATAAACTGTTCTTGAGATGTTACCATCTTCTTATTTCTATGCTATTGCTGGCACATATTACATCTTTTTTAAAACCTCATGACATATTCTAATAATTGTTTTATGCCATCAGAATTTATGAAGTTCACCTACTTATTTATCCCATCCCCGAGTCATGATTTTCCCCTTCATATCCTATTTTCCCATTTCTGATCGCAGTCTTGTCTCAAATGCAGTCTTTAGAATCTCCCTTTAATTAGAGAGTTGTGGGGAAATGTGCTCAGTCTTCATTTGAAAATATTGATACTTTACTATCATTCTAGAAAGATAATTTTGCTGGGTATATAATTCCAGGTAAAAGGATTCTGTATTTAAGTGTAGTAGTCTGCTATCAGTTTCATTGACATTCCTATGGAAGTTATCCCTTTTCTCTAATCTGACACTGTTTAAAATCTTATTTTTACCTTTAGTGTTTCTTTATGAAGTGCAGGACATGTTTGTTTTTGCTTTTGTTTTTAATTATGCTTTAAGTGGGGACAGAGGAAGGGTGAGGGAAAGCATTCTTACTAGACTCTCTACTTTGGACAGGCCTTGGACTAACTGTGTAGAGCCACAAAATCCAAGATTCAGGGCCACCCAATTTGGCAAATGCATTTAAGGTAGAAGCAGGCTTATATACTCTGTTTACTCCTGGGTACCTGATTTTATTTAGTTTTTGACCTCTGACTATTCCCAACTGATGTGCCAATTCAATGATTTTTTTTAAATATTTTCTTTTTTTTAAAGATTTTCTTTATTTATTTGACAGACAGAGATCACAAGTAGACAGAGAGGCAGGTGGAGAGAGAGGTGGAAGCAGGCTCCCTGCCGAGCAGAGAGCCCAGTACGGGGCTCAATCCCAGGACCCTGAGATCATGCCTGAGTCGAAGGCAAAGGCTTTAACCCACTGAGCCACCCAAGCGCCCCTCAATGATTCTTTTTCCAATATTATATATTCAGTGTTCCAGCAGGAGAATTTGACAGGGTCTCTAACCTGTCATTCTGCTGGAATTGCAGCTTTCACCCATTCTTTACACAACAATGGTATTTTTAAGGTTCACATTCATTCAAGTCCCTCTCCTGTTTAAAACCTGTCATGGGATCCATATCACCCTAAGGATAAACCCACAGCCTTAGCATAGTTTATAAGCTCCTCCATCCTGCCTCTGCAACATCTCCAGACTTCTTTTTAATCAGTCATCCCCAAGCACACTCTTTCTACTGAAGCTGAATTATATTACTTTCAGTCATCACGAAACCCCATGTCCTTTCCCTCTCTAAGTTTCTAAATGCATTGCCACTCATTCTTCTTTCCTTTTTGCCTTCTTTCTTCCAAGTCCCACCTTTTCTAACCTAACTCCTATTTGCCTTCAGCTTTTAGTCTAAATGTTACTTTCCCTAGAGAGGATTCTGGACACAGAGTCTTGCGTCTTTGTTCTGACTTTATCTATCATGATGTATTTGCATGTTTGCAGGTCTGTGTTCCTTTAGGTCCAAGATTTATGTCTTTCATTCCCCATGCTGGAACCCTTCAGTGCAGTGCTAGCACCCAGTTGCAATGCTGATTCTTTGAAATTAGCTGTTTTTGGAAGACTCTTCTGGAGCTCTGGTTATCACCATCATGATTCCTGTCAGGAAAGGTGGTAGACAGGGCAAAAATGGCTGTGGAACCTCCTTGCTATAGAATTGACCATCAGAAGGAAAGTCTAAGTGCCAGGTGGATAGGTGTCTAGGGGCCTCAGTGACTACACTCAACAAACACAGCAGCCTGGTGAGTATAGTGGATCCAGCCAAGGGAGTCTGGAGTAGAAGGCGATGCAAACAGCAGATAGCTCTCAGCAGATAGCTGCACACTTTGTAAGCAAGGATGAGCTACCCCCAGAACCTCCCAGAAATCCTGAGATACCTTTTACAGAAGATTAGAGTGCTGAGGTAGCAGCAGAGCCAAATGTGTATAATGAAGCATATCATTCCATTGTATCTGTAGGCAAATGAGGCCTGGGGAAACCTACTTTACACCCAGAGAGACTGCCTCTCATTGAACTTACTGACAAGTGGAAAAAAAGAGGAAATTAACAAAGCATTAATTTCACAAGGTGAAAATGTTATAAAGGATGCCCGGGTGGCTCAGTCGGTTAAGTGTCTGCCTTTGATTCAGGTCATGATCTCAGAGTCCTGGGATCGAGCCCTGAGTTGGGCTCCCTGCAGAGCAGGGAGTCTTCTTCTCCCTGTCCCTCTGCCTCCTCCCTCCTGCTCATGTTCTGTCTCTGTATTTCTCAAATAAATAAGTGAAATATTAAAAAAAAACACATGCACACACCTGAACTACCTGAATTAACATAAAGGGGACTCCTCTTACTAAGGAGGAAGGACCTAAGATGATTGCTACTTTTCCTACTGTCCCTGCACACAAAAAGCCCAAGGTGTAGTGGAAAGTCAGCATGGCATAGCTGGAATGGATGGCTTCCCATACATTTACCCTCATGATATATGCTTGCTTTAACATTCCAATTATTTTATTTTCTAATCTACAACTGGGCTAGAGAACTATATGACTAAACCTTTGGGGATGTGGAAGGGATTAGTGAGAGCAGATTCTAGGAATCATGAGGCCAATCAAAGGGCTTTGTGTGTCAACCAGCTTTCTAGACTCTTCCTAAGGGCAAAGCAAAGTCTTCCTATAATTAAGTTTCCTAGAGTGTTTGCCAAGTTCTAAAGTCAGTGATCTCTGATAGAGCCCACAGACTCATTATTTAAGGTCCAAGAAGATAATGATTAAACCAGTATAAGGATAGAGAGATGACCTGTGTCCTGTCTAAAAGGGGTAGAGCTTCCCATTCTATCAGATTCTGAGCATAGTTTTATCAGATTTCTGGTTTTCTAACAAGACCCCCCCTCAAAAAAAAGGTCTACATTTTTAAACATTGGCTCAAAATCTTTAACTCTTTGAGGACAGACGGAGCATTCTTCATTCATCAGATTGTGATTTCTAGTCAATATACCAAGACATGAATATCCTGAGCAAACTGAGCTTGGACCCCGCCCCCCCGCAACTTAGTGCTCTTTGAAGAAGAATCTTCATTGCTAAATCCCTTCTTTCCTCTCACCAATCCCCTAGTCATGTTGTGAAGTTGGTAGGTATAAACTGTGTCTATTGAATTGTCCCCAAGTGGGCCCAGGGAATCACGGTGCACCCCTTGCTACAGAGTCTCTTAGGAGAGGCACAGAGAACTAAATGGATAAAGGAACCAGCTGTTTCTAAGAATAGAACCACTATATCCCAATGTGGAATTTCAGAGAAAGTATGAATAGAGACAAGATAAAGCCATCTGCATAATCATGATGCTGCATTCATCCTAACCAGGTACATGCCCTTGAACTAGAGGTGCTGAGCATGGCATCTGTTTACAAATTAGGCATTTGGAGATGGCTAAAAGTATTCATCTCTTTTACTACTTCCTTCAGTATGTATAATATTAGCAAAATGTCTCAATGGCTGGTAAATCATCTTTAATTCCTTTGGAACTCATCATAGTAATATTAACCATGATGGATTCTTGTGGTATTTAAAGAACTAGATTGTCAATTAGCTTTTATGGTATACATCACAGTCATCAGCCTTGTATCAGACCTCCTTTTCAAAGAAGCCAGTTATTAAAATGTACAATAATTTGCTTTTATTATAATCTATCTAAAAGCCAAAGCTAGTCTCCAAAATAATTTAAAGTTTTAAGTTGCAATCTAAGAGACCTTTTCTTCAGAATGACTGTATAATATAGTGTCACCATTCTTGGTTAATTATTTTGCAGAGTGTGAATTTTAGTTAATCGTTTCTTGCAAGGACCAAATAACATAGGTGCTTCCTAACAGCCTCTCTGGGAATAACTACTGTCCTTTCAGAAGCTAATTAATCAAGCCATGCTCATAAAAACTTAAGTAACTACCCACCAGGGTGGGAGTCCCCTGAGGCCTCCCCACTCCTGGAAATCACTTGCCCATAGTGTTGACCTTGGCAGAAAGAAGGGGCAGTGAATCAACTTTGACTTGGCACACCACCCACCAGGGACCTTCAATGCTATCTGGTATGGTCATCTGCTCAAAATAACCTGAAATTTTAAAGCCTCATCTTCACTGTAGCTGCCCTTCAAAACTTACCCGGTGCTACCTACAGCTTGAGACAAAAATAGATGCGTTCTGGTGGAAACATGAGAAGATGAGAAACAGCCCAGTTCTGTTTTGAATTCAATAAATAGTTATGTTTATTTAATCAGCATTTGCCAAAAACTTGGAGAAAATCAAATCAATGAAATACTGCCCCTGCCCTGCATGAACCAGGGGGCCCATGGTTCAGTGAACAAGTACATCCAAGCCAATGGCGAGATGAGGCTCTACCCTGAGCAGCAACTTGAAAGTTTCCACTTCCACCATCAAATTTACCACATTGAACTGCAAGTCATAGACTCTCATCCTTCTCTCCTAGTAGCTAGTAAATTCCCTCAAGGCAGGAATCATTCATCTCTGTATCTACAGCACCTTACACAAAGCCAGATTCATATTTGTTTAATGAACAAATTAATACAACAATAACATTTAATGAGCATATATTATAAACAAGTCTTAGGTTGGATGCTTTACAAAAATCTCATTTAATTCCTCTAAAAATTCTTCAAGGGAAACTCGAGGAAACTCTTATACTTTCTGTTTTACTGATAAGAAAAATGAAATTTGGAAAAACCAGAGTAATTTGCCCAAAGTCCACAGCTGTTAAGTGGCAGAGTTGGCATGAGATTCTAGCTCCATCTAGCTCCTTGGTTTATAATTTTGACCATTATGCATTACTATTTCAATAAAAATTGCAGCAACTTCTGAAAAGTCACACACACACACACACACACACACACACACAGATGCACAAAAGAGAGTCCATTTCACACTAAGGTAGGAGGGAGAATGCAAACTGTGCCATAAGATCATAAGATTATGGAAGATTTCCTGGGAGTGGTGGTCCTTGAGCTGGTCCTTCAAGCATGGGAGTGGTTTATTGAGCATCAGCATCATGCAGAAGGCAGCGAAGGAGAAACTCAGTATTGACCTGAGGGTGTGAGAATGAGGACTGGAGAGACTGGCTACACCTCAGAGACAACTCCTAGAATAACTGTGGTTGGCATGATAGAGAGCTCAAAGAAGCAGCCCCACTGCTGCTAATATGACTTACTCACCAGCCCACTGACATTAACTCAAAGGTAGCACAAGCTGAATCAGTGCACAAAATGATCCTCTTCCTCAGTGCTCCCCCGTGTGCATGTAGGCACAGGCACACACACACACACACACACACACACACACACACACACCATGACAGCTATAGGGAAGGGAAAAAGCTCAGTGGTCAACAGCCTCTGGCTAGGGGAGATAACATTTCAGGCCTGATTTAAACCACCCATGTGTCAACAATTCTTGTTGATGGGCATCTCACAATGAATGTCCCAGGCTTGGCTTTATCAAGCCTCTTCCAGCCACAGCTCAGAATTATGGATCAATGTGGAAGGGAGGAGGAATGGGCAGGGAAGGAATTATCAGGAAAGGTGTGTAAATGGGACAGATCCACTGACCAGAGCCTCTGCCCATTATTTATCGGCAGTTTGTTTCTGTAGCCACAATCCATTCTCTTGGGTGCCCTGTGGGTGTGTGTGTGTGTGGGGATCTGTTAGAGGATTGAATTTGAAGTATATTACATGAACTAAACCGCAAATAAGTAACTCAGTTATTGGGGGGGTGAGCCCCCTCTGACCCATCATTTTGCCAAAATGAACTCCTCATGGTTGAGTGGCACTCCCCACCTTTCCTAAGATTAGTTTGAACTGGCTCTGGAATATTTATTGAGGAGACCTTTCATTATAAAGCAGCCAAGTACCAGTTACCTGAAATATATGCAAGTTTTTAAAGTCTACATTCAAGGTTTAAAACCTTTTTGCTTATGAAAAATGTCCTACCTGGCCTCTCCCTGTCTCATTTGGGAGATTAAACGGTAGCTATATAGTTGAACTGCAATTTGCTTGGCTCTGAAGAAGCCATTATCATTGAAATTCAAGACCCTTGATCTAAGGTGTCTTAGAGAACTATTGGATGCTGTGTATTGTACATTAGAGTGCAGGGTACAATGCAAAATTAGTCTTGGTAAAGAGTTACAGGAGAAAGCCTTGTATGAAACAAAATACGGTTGTCATAAAAACTGATCTGCATGGGTTGTATGTCACCCAGGAAGTCTAAAGTGTGGATCACCCCAATCACAGGAACAACTGGAGGCAGTAAAGACTACACAGGTAGGGTATTTTCTTCTGCTCTTAAGGTGATTTTACCTCTTGAGTGAAATGCAGGAATGTAACTAAAGTAAAGTTAGACTCAGTCTGTGAGTCGTTTTAAAGAGAGTAAAAGCCAAAGAAATATGCCAGCAGGGAAAGGATCAGAATGGGAAGTGCCCAAGAGAGACAGGATTTTGCAGAATCATAAAAAGCAGAATTTGCAAGGTCATTTCACACCAAACAGTGACAGGAAAGTTTCTAAGCAGAATAAGATGGGGGGAAAAAAGAGAGAAAAAGAGAGAGAGAGAGAAGGGGAGAAGCAAGGAAGAAAGAAAGAAAGGAAGAAAGAAAATAGAGCAGAGTCCTCTTTAGAGATTTTTGCCCCATAAAGTTATGCCATTCTTTAAGAGGTGTTAAAAAGTTGCTACTAAGGTTCTGATATTTTTTTTATTCCTTTGATGATATTCAGATCTATTCATTAAGTAATATGCTACTCTGTAAATATGAAGTGTGTGCCTAAAACTGCCAGTCACCATAGGGTGCAATCCAACAGACCATCTTCAATAGTCACCAAAAGCTTCTTAGAATTACAGTCCTGAACTCTTCCCCAGACCTACTTAGTCAAAATCCCTAGGGGTTGGGCTTGGGAATATAAACCTTAAAAAGAATATCTTGAAAACAGGAGCCATGCCTGGCTTATCTCTCTAATTCATGAGTGCTTGACTGGATAATGCATGGATGAATGGTGGAAAGATGGGAAAAACTACAAGGACACAGTAATTAAGAATGTCTTCTTAGAGGAGAAAATTCTTGTTGTAAAAACAGGATTCTATTAAGCACAAAGAAGAGGGATGGGAATGGGCAAATATGGGGAATAACATAAACAAAGTAACAGAGGCAAAGAAAGAGTATTGCATATGCTTAAATCCAAATTTATTAAATGCTCAAAACAATAATAAAGTTTCAAAAGCATTCCAACTTAAAAATACTATTTAAAAATACTATTTAAATTGCATTTCAAAATATAAAACACTTAGGAACAAATATAACAAATATGTGCAAGACTTCTATACTAAAAATTATAAAACACTGCTGAGAGAAATTAACAAAAGTCCCAAATAAATAGAGATATATACCATTTTCATGGACTGGAAAACTCAATATTGTTAAAGTGCCAATTCTCCCTAAATTGATCTATAAATTCAATGCAATAACATCCCAATAGAGTTTTTTTTCAGAGGGGGATGGGGGTGATTTTAAATTTTGTTTGGAACTACAAAGGACTAAGAAAAATAAATAATCCTGAAAAAGTAGAACAAAGCTAAAAGTAGAACAAAGCTAAAAACAAACCTACTGAACGTGATTTTAAGCTTCATTATAAAGCTATGATACTCTACATAGAAAGCCCGAAAGACTCTTTAAAATAAACCTGCTAGAACTGATCAATGAATTCAGTAAATTTTCAGAGTACAAAATCTATCTTCAACAATCTGTTGCATTCCTATACACCAATAATGAAGCATCAGAAAGAGAAATTAAGGAATCAGTCCCATTTATATTTGCACCATAAACAGTAAGATACCTAGAATAAACCTAACCAAAGAGGTGAAAGACCTGAACTCTGAAAATCATAAAACACTGATGAAAGATGACACAAAGAAATGGAAAGGCATTCCATGTTCATGGGTTGAAAGAACAAATATTGTTAAAGTGGCTTTATTACTGAAAGCAATCTATGCATTTGTTGCAATCCCTATCAAAACACTAATAGCATTTTTCACAGAACTCAAACAGAACAATTCTAAAATTTGTATGGATTCATAAAAGAACCCAAATAGTCAAAGCAAAGTTGAAAAAGAAAAGCAAACCTGGAGGCATCACAATCCCCCTCAAAAGTTATATTACAAAGCTGTAGTGATCAAAATAGTATGATACTTGCAAAGAAACAGACACATAGATCAATAGAACAGAATAGAAAACCCAGAAATGAACCCACAACTCAATTACTCTTCAACAAAGTAGGAAAGAATGTCCAATGGGAAAAAAAAAAACCAGTCTCTTCAATAAATGATGTTGGAAAACTGGACAGCCACACACAGATGAAGAAACTGGACCACTTTTTTTTTTCATCATACACAAAAATACATTCAAAACAGATTAAAGACTTAAATGTGAGATCTGAAACCATAAAAATCCTACAAGGGACCACAGACAGTAACCTCTTTAAATTGGCCACAGCAACTTCTTTCTAAATATGTCATTTGAGGCAAGGGAAACAAAAAAATAAATAAATAAATTATTGGGACTACATCAAAATAAAATTTTCTGAACAGCAAATGAAATAACCAAAGAAACTAAAAAGCAACCTACAGACTGGGAGAAGAAATTTGCAAATGATATAGCTATAAAGGGTTAGGATCCAAATATATATAAAGAACTTCTAAAAATCAACACTCCAAAATGAATAATCCAATAAAAAATGGGCAGATGTCATGAATAGACATTTTGCCAAAGAAGGCATATAGATGGCTAACAGACACATGAAAAGATGTTCAACATCACTCATCATCAGGGAAATACAAATCAAAGCTGCAACCTTACACCTGTCAGAATGGCCAAAATCAACAACACAAGAAACAACAGGTGTTGGGAAAGGATGTGGAGAAAGGGAAACCCTCTTACACTGTTAGTGGGAATGCAAACTGGTGCATCCACTCTGGGAAACAGTATGGAGGTTCCTCAAAAAGTTAAAAATAGAACTATCCTAAAATCCGGAAATTGCAGTACAAGAATTTACCCAAAGAACACAAAAATACTAATTCAAAGGGACACCTGCACCCTGATATTTATAGCAGCATTATCTATAATAGCCAAATTATGAAAACAGCTCATATGATCATTGACTGATGAATAGGTAAAGAAGATGTGGTATATACACAATGAAATATTAGTTAGCCATAAAAAAGAATGAAATCTTGCCATTTGCAGTAACATGGTGGAGAGAGTATTATGCTAAGTGAAATAAATCAGTCAGAGAAAGAAAAATCCCTTACGATTTCATTCACATGTGGAATTTAAGAAACAAAGCAAACAAATGTAAGGGGAGAAAAAGAAAGGCAATCCAAGAAACATACTCTTAACTATAGAGAACAAACTGATGGTTACCAGAGGGAAGGTGGACAGGGGGATGGGTTAAATAGGTGATGGGGATTAAGGAGTGTACTTCCTGTGATGAACACCAGGTTTTGTATGTAAATGATGAATCACTATATTCTACACCTGAAACTAATAATACATTATATATTAACTAACTAGAATTTAAATTAAAACTAAAAAATAAAATAAAATTTAATGTGTCTTTGGTGAAAGAATAGGCAGATCATTGGAACATAATTGAAGGTCCAAAATAGGTTCCTATGTACAAAATTAAATTATTTTTGCCAAAGATGTCAAGCAATTTAATGGAAAAAAAATTTCTTCAACAAGTTTTCTAAAATAATTGTATACCCATACCAAAAAAAGGAAAAAAAGATTAATGGGTGTTATCCTATACCACACACACAAATTAATTCAAAATAAATCTTATACTTAAGATAAAAATCATAATGCTCCCAAGAAGGAGAATATTTCCATGACTTTGGCATAAGCAAAGATTCTTAGCATACAAAAAGCACTAACCATAAGAAAAACTGATAATTGAATTTTATTAAATAAAGAATCATCCTCTCATCAAAAAAATACCATTAAGAAAATAAAGACAAAAAAAAATAAAGACAAGCTATAGACTGGGGAAAAAAATCACAATATATCTATCTGAATATACACATATATATACACACAGGTATTATATTATACATATATTATACATTATATATTATACACATATATTATACATATATTACATATATGTATCATGTACATATTACTATATTATACTTATACATATATTATATATTATACATATATATTATTATATACATGTATCTTCTACAACTCAATTAGAAAAGAATAAATAACCCAGTTTTTTTTAAAAAGCAAAAATATATAAATAGATGTATCACAAATGAAGAGTATACAAATGGCTAATAAGCACATAAAAAATGCTCAACACTATTAGCTGCCAGAGGGATGAAAATTAAAACTATATTAAATTTGGGACACATGGGTGGTGAAGTCATTTAGCATTCAACTCTTGGTTTCAGGTCAGGTCATGATCTCAGGGTTGTAAGATTGATCCCTACATTGGGCTCTGTGTTCAGTGCAGGCTCTGTTTGAGATTCTCTCTCCCTCTCCCTCTGCTCCTCTCCCTGCTCATGCTCACACATTCTCTCTTGCTTTCTCTCTCCTTCTCTAAAATAAATCTTTAAAAAACTATTTTAATTTAATTTAAAGCAATCATATACCACTATACACCCTTATGAGAGCCAAAATGAAGAAGATCAACAGTCCTGGATTTTGGAGGGGATGTGGAAACAAGAGAACTCTCATGTTCCAAGTATACATAATACAATTATTTTGGAAACAGTTTGAGAGTTTAACATTTTAAGAAAGTTAAACATATATATTATGACCCAAAATTTTTACAACAAGGTCTTTACCCAAGAGAAATAAAAATAAATGTCCACAATAAGCCTTGTGAATAGTGTTCATAAGAATTTTATTCACAATAACCCCAAGTGGTAAACAGTCCATCACAAGGAGGGTGAATAAACTATGGCAGATTCACATAATGGACCATTACTCAACAAGAAAAGACAAAAACAATAACAACAACAACAACAACAACAACAACAAAAACCTACTAATGCCTGCTATCAATGTGGATATCTCAAAAATATTACACAGATGAAAGAAGCCAGACACACACATATAAGTACTATTTGGTTTCATTTATGTGAATTTCCAGAATTGGCAAAACTGGAGGAAAAAAGAAATCAAATCAGTGATTTATCAAGAAGAGACTGAGTGAAAAAGGGCACTGTCTGGGGTGATGGTAATGTTTGTGCCTAAAAATGGATGTAGGTTACATGAGTATAGGCATTCATCAAAAACAATTCAAATGATATCCTTAAGATCTGAATATTTTGTGTTTGTAAATTATATCTCAATTTTTAAAATCCATAATCTCTACATTGTTCAAGACAAATTAGGCTATGTTGTGGCAACATACAACCCTTAACTCTTTTTTTTAATTATTTTTATTATGTTATGTTAGTCACCATACAGTGCGTCATTAGTTTTTGATGTAGTGTTCCAAGATTCGTTGTTTAGGTATAACACCCAGTGCTCCACGCAGCATGTGCCCTCCTTAATACCAATCACTGGACCAACCCATCCCCCCACCTTCCTCCCCTCTAAAACCCTCAGTTTGTCTCTCAGAGTCTACAGTCTCTCAAGGTTCATCTTCCCCTCTGATTCCTCCCCCACTTCATTTTTGCCTTCCTTCTCCTAATGTCCTCCATGATACTCCTTATTACTGAGCCATCAGAAATGATGAATACCCAACTTTTGCATCAACATGGATGGGTCTGGAGAAGATTATGCTGAGTGAAATAAGTCAAGCAGAGAAAGTCAATTATCATATGGTTACTTGTGGGAAAACTCCTAACTCTTAATGGCTTAATACAGCTAATGTTTACTTCTTGCTAAGAGTCCACTGCAGATCTGGGTAGCCCTCTTTCAGTATTGTGTCTCTGCATCTTACTATGGAGCCTCCTTTAGCTTCCTTGACAAGAGAGGGATTGGTGAGTCATGCAGAGGATTTAAACTACCTCAACCCAGATGGGACATAAGACATTCCCCCCTCACATCCTATTGGTCAGAATCTAAATGGCCTTGACTAAATGTAAAGGACTGGGGAGTATAGACTCCCAAATACCCATGAAAGAAAGAATTACCAAATATTGAACACTAGAAATGCCTGCCCCACCCTTGTCTTCAGGGCTCTTCCATTTTAGGAAAGAAGAATAAAATTTAACTTTCCATATATTGATTACTACAATTTTATTCCTGTGTTCAGATCTGGTCTTAGGAAATGAGATCTCCATCTTTTTACAAAGGAAGATTCAATAAGTGGTTCATTTATTCCCTTTCTGCAAACATGGCTAAGTCAATACTTCCTGGTAGGCAAAAGTAAAGAACTTTGTGAAAATGCAACAACAACAACAACAAAAATCAATCTGTGAAATTAACTAAAGGAACCAGAGCAGATACCCACCCAGGAGATACCTGGTTCATAGCACTGCTGAGGTAATGCTAAGGGACATGGACTGACAAGTGACTGACAAACTAATCTGGTCTGAAATAAATTATGATTGGGAATAACGGCCATGCTGTGCTCATGCTGCTGTGGAAAAATCAGACATTATAGAAGAAAAAAAGGAGATGTTTATCTAGTCCAAAGTGACAGTTTGATGCTTGTCAAATTCATCTTCATATTCCTAAGACTTTCTGATTTTGTAGGCTCCCTGGAGAAAGGTTCACTATAGCACACACACAGAGAAAAAGGGAAAGGCAAAGCCTGTTTTGCAATTCCCTTCTCTGTTTGAAATTTGCGTAAAAGGTCTTGAACACTATAACAATTAGAAGAGGAGAAAACATTTGGCAGATCAAATAGGTGAGATGTCAGGGACTCTATTTTTTAAATGTCTGAGAGACATTGCTGATTAATTTTGGCTGAAACTTGAAAAAAAAAAAACAGGCACATTTTCTAAACCAAGATGTGGAATTTTCTGATCAGGTAAGCACCTTTAAAGTTCAGTTTTGCCAAGAATGGTCAGAAATTAGATTGTGTAACTGTTCCCACAAATTGCTCAAAGGTTACCTCTCCTCCAGTAGACAGGGACTGAGATTGCATAATAGCTGAAGCCCTGCTCAGAGAGGGAATACACAGAATGCTAATATCTCACAAGAATTTCCATCCACTTGGGAAGAGAGATGTAGCCTGATTGCAGGATGGGTTAAGAATGTATAGCATATAAACATATCATCAGTGTTGTTGCCACTTATTCTGGAAAATTGCGGGAGAATGATTGCAGGGTACCAAAGAAAGGCTGTCAGCTGTGAATCTGGTGATTGGCATGCCTTGTTTAAATGTGTTCAACCAAAATTTAGCTGGAATGGCCAGGCCTACCTTTCCAATGTTGGGTGCCATAATCATCACATCCTACTTAGGCTTTTGACTGATATCCAGGTCAGGACTATTTCTGTTCTAGGTGAGAAATAACCCAACTCAAACTGTCTTACGGGGAAAAAGAATTTGTCTAATTTACATATCTGAAAAGTACAGGCATAGAGTGTCATGTAGAGCCACATCCAAACCCTCAAATGGTTTGCACTCATTCTCTTCAATTTTTTCTCAAGTCTCTTCCCCCTGATGTCAATATAATGCCAGTCCCCCATTTACATCTTTACAGTTTCAAGTCTGATAAATACCTAGGAGTTTATTTTCCAGTAGCTTCCACACACATTCATACTCTTGGGCCAATATCTCCATCTTTATATAATGAAGCAATCACTGTAGCCAGGAGACATAATTATGTTGATTGGCTAGGTTTAACTTGCATGGTAACCCTTAAATCAATCACCTATGACTACTAAGATTTGGTAGTAGTCTGACTAGTTCAACCAGAGTCATGTGTTCCACCTCTGAATTGGATGGAACCCCACCTGAACCCCATGCCCTTTGAGGATGGGGGAGAAAAATAGTTCCCCAGAGGAAATTCTAGGTACTTATCAGAAGAAGCAAAAATAGACTCTGGGTAGAACGAATAATAATTAAAAATGGTATCCACTATAACTGAAACAATCAATATATTTTTAATATTATATAATGGAGACACTTTTATAGAAGTTAAGGGTAGATCTCATGCCTAATACAGAATATTGTAGATTTTGAAGACTGGGAGGAATGTCAGAGGTCACAAAACCAATTCCAAATTCTGAGCAGCCAAATTTTTAGCTTGGTAAGTGGAATTGAAAGAGTATATGGAGGAGTGTCTGGATGGCTCAGTTGGTTGAGTGTGCAACTCTTGATCTTGGGGTTGTAGGTTTGAGTACCACATTGGGTGAAGTGATTGCTTAAAAATAAAATCTTCAAAAAAAAAAAAGAGCATATGGCATCCTTGGCAGATCCTTGTGCAGTCTTGGGTTCAAAATATATTTCTGGGTAAATTAAAGAAGGAATAAAAATATATACAGAGCTCCTCCTTGGTTCATTCAAGATCTCCTTATCTCTTAAGGATTAAAAAAAATAAAAGTATCTTTAAAAACAAGAATATACTTAGGTCAGTTCTAGGTCTAGTAATGGTACAACAGTCAGATTACTAATCCTTCCACCAATAACAGATATAAATTTTGGACAAAGTATAAGAAAAATAACTGTTTTAAGGCACTAATGAGCAACAAAAAGCAGGAATAAACTGGAAGAGATATGGCCCTCAAAAAGAAGAAAGTGAAGTGGGTGAAATTCACATTACCTCCTCTTCTCAAGAGTCATACCAAGTCTTCCAAGCTCAGAAAATAGCACTCTGGCAAAAAGTGGCAAAAAGTGCCTGAGTGGCTCAGTCGGTTAAGATATGCCCTCGGCTCAGGTAAAGATCCCAAGGTCCTGGGATGGAGCCCAGAGTGGGACTCCAGCCCAGGCTCCCTGTTCAGTGGGGAGTCTGCGCCTATCTCTCTCTGCCCCGCACCTCCCCCCTCCCGCCACTTGTGTGCTCTGTCTTTCACTTTCTCTCTCTCTCTCAAATAACTAAGTAAAATCTTAAAAAAAAAAAAAAAAAAAAAAAAAGGTGGCAGTCTTACCAGGCTGAAGAGTCAGAGGTTGGAGTTGGGAGCTACCACACACAACTGAAAATCAGGTGTGGTGGATTCCCAAAATGAGGTGGATCCCTAATTGCCTTCAAACTTTTGGATGACTCCTAAACTTTATATGTTCATGACAGTGCTCCCCAAAACCAAGCATTTAGCAAGAACTGAGCACAATTTGGCAGCTCCTGGTGCTGAGGAGACACTTTTGAATTTCAAATCCTGCCAAGTTAGAAGAGCTTGTTCAAAACCTTGAACTATCCACTGAAATGTCAAGAAGGCCACACCTTTTTAAGAATAAAAGCTATATATTATTCCTAGTATATTCCTAATTCCTCATATATTCCTAGGAATAAAGAAAAAAAAATCTTAAATAGATACTCTGTAATAAAGAGCCTAACTGCTTAAAACCAAGCTTTCACAAGATTAAGATTATTCCCCAGTAACTTAACTTCCTGTTATAATAAAACCTAACAGTTTTAAGAATAGGAAAACAGAATCCAGAGTTTCTACAATTTATCATCTACAAAGTTAAATGTACAATAAAAAAATTACTAGACATGCAAAGAAGCAGAGAAATGTGACTTATAATCAAAAGAAAATAATTAATAGGGTAAGATCCACAGATGAATCACGTATTGAATTTAGCAAAGATTTTTTAATAGCTACTATGAATATATTTAAATTTACAGGAAGGGGCACCTGGGTGAATCGGTTGACTAAGCATCTGACAGTTGATTTTGGCTCAGGTTAGGACCTCAGGGTTGTGAGACTGAGCCCCGTGTCAGGCTCTGTGGAGCCTGCTTGATTCTCTCTCTCCTCTTCCTCTGTCCCTCCCTCCCTCCAGCTCATACATGTGTTCTCTCTCTCTTTCTCATATACAAACTAATAAGTGAATAAATTTACAGGAAAATATAGACATTAAATTGAAGAAGTAGATTATTTTAGGAGAGATATGGAAATGCTAAATATTGTCAATATTAGAACAAAGAAACACAATACCCAAAATGAAAAGTGTATTGCATGGGCTTAACATCCAATTGAACAATTCAGAAGAAAAAAACATTAAAATTAAAGACAAACCAGTAGAAATTATACAGTAACTGAGAGATAAAGAAGAAAGGAGGGTTCTTAAAAAAATAAATACAGTCTCAGTAAGCTGTGGACAATTTAAGTGGTCTACCACATTTAGGCACATTATAATCTAATTATTGAAAACCAAAGGTGAAGAGAAAATATTTAAACCAAAATGAGGAGGGGAAAATATATTATGTGCAAGGAAACAACATAAGAATAACATCTAACTTCTCATGGGGAATAATGAAGACCAGAGCACATCTGGAAAAATACGTTTATAGTAATGAAAGGGGGAAAAAAGTGTCAACATTGATTTCTTTATCTAGTGAAATATCCTTCAAAAATGAAGGTAAAACTGAGGGTTGCTGGAGGGGAGGGAGTTTGGAGGAAGGGTGGCTGGGTGATGGACATTGGGGAGGGTTATGTGTAGTGGTGAGTACTGGGTGTTGTGTAAGAATGATGAATCACAGAACTGTACCCCTGAAACAAATAATACATTGTATGTTAATTTAAAAAAAGAAAAGAAGAGAAAACAAAATGAAGGCCAAATAAAGACATTTACAGCTAACAGGAAGGAAGGAAAATTTATTGCCATAGGCAATAAATGCTGAAGAGAAATGATACCAACTGGAAATTCGAATCTACAGAAATGAATTAAAGGCATTGGAATTGATAAACTTATTAAAGAAACAGGGACAGATATAATCTGCCTATGTCTTTCAAGATATTCCCCTGCTCATAATCAAGCTTTCTACTGTTACTCTATATCTTGAAAATTGTTTTCTTCCTGGTGTTTCCTAGGTCACAACTTTAACTAATAAGGATACAAACTTTGCTTGTATATCTCTCCTCTTGAGAGAATAAAATAAAAACTATTTAAAGATGTCTAGGTACTATGAGATATTACAACTCTTCAAGGACATTATGACATGGACAGGAACCAAAAGATAACACACAGAGTAAGGATCTCCCTCGGACAGCTGTCACAGCACACCCATGTCTCAGAGGTGACTCCATGGGCTAAAGCCCTAGAAATAAGGGAAATCACAGAGAGTGAGCCAAAGTGTATTTCTCAGGAATTTCTAGTGGGAACTCTTCAGGGTTATCCACTTAACATTCATCACTTGCTGAATACCCACTATGCGGCAAGCACTGTAATTAACACTCTACAGGGTGAAGGCCCGAAGCAGTCACAGTCTTATCCTCACAGTCTTTTTTTTTTTTTTTTAAGATTTTATTTTTTTATTTGACAGAAAGATCACAAGTAGGCAAAGAAGCAGGCAGAGGCAGGAGGGAAGCAGGCTCCCCGTTGAGCAGAGAGCCTGATGCGGGGCTCAATCCGAAGACCCTGAGATGGTGACCTGAGCTGAAGGCAGAAGCTTAACCTACTGAGCCACCCAGGCGCCCCTCCTCACTGTCTTATAGGGGAGATGTGACCATAGATGAATCTTATATGAGGCAATAACAGTAAGACTGATTAAAATAAAACTGTAAGAATGATAGCCAACATAAAGGGAGCCAGGCACTGTTCTAAGTTCTTCATATGCATGAACTCACAACTGCCTGAGAGAGGAGTAACTATTAATCTCAATTTCACAAATGAGGAAATTGAGGCTCTTGATGACTCCTAGATAGTATATGTTGGAACTAGAATTTGAACACCAGTGCTTACTTCTGAGGCTCAGTTGTTGGTACATGCAACCTCGTGGGAGGTGCCAATCGAGAGTGGTGGGATTTGAGGAAGGGAAATTCTTCCTCCCAGAAGTCATGGAAGTCTCCATGCAGAAGGGCAAGTGAATGGTCCATGATGGTAAAATATGGACTTGTACAGTCTGGCATTCATGAAGAAGGAATAAGATTTCAGGAGTGTCAGGTCAAGAAGTGCTGCTGGGCTGAGGTTTGAACTGGCTTAAAGCCTCAGGACTGCAACAGTTGTGATCCCAAAGGAGATCCCAGCCCCATAGTTCACCCAGGAGTGGCTAGGCCCAAACTTAATCATGATAAATGAGAATAGAAACCCAATTAATCTTTTGCTTTGATTGTAGCCATTTGTGAATAAAAATATGAAGGCATTTTCTTCCCTGCTGTGAAACAGATTTGTGGAATTCAAATAAACTTGTGGGATGCAACCAGTTTGGCATCCCAAAAGACATGACTGAAATAAACAAACATGAAGGAAGAGAAGACTGCAAAGCAAAAAGTAGAAATTTGACCATCACTCTCACTTGTAACAAACACCAGCCAACTGGGTCAATTGTCCTAATACAAAATCATGCTAACCTCTAACTCTTACATTTTCATATAGACAAATCCAGGAGCCCATGGCAGAAATCATAAGTCATCTGAGACCCTCCTGATATTTCCTATATCACATCAAGCACCAAGTCCTAGCAATACTGGTAAATTTAAAATAAAATACTTTTTTCTTTCCATGTATTTACAGACTCCTCCCTCTTTCTCCATCCCCTCTGCCACAGTTCAATTGCTATATCTCTGAACATCACAGCCTCCTACATGATTTTCTTGTTTCTTGTTCACATCCTACTACTCCATCTTTTCCTTCTGCCAGGCTGGGCTTCCACAGATGTAAAGTGACTCAACATTTTGTCTAAAGGGCAGCTTATCACTGTGATCAAGGTATATTTCATGTCATGACCTGTGAGGGCCTTCATGACCTTTACCTACCTGTTCCTCATGCTACTCTCCACCCACTACCCCAGGACACCCCAAAACTCCTTTAGCTCCATTTCTATGGCCAGTTGTTTTATACCATCATAATGTGCACACACTGTAACTTTTCCCAAGAAAGACTTTCCTCCCATGTCTACCTGAATAACTGAGCTCTAGCATCACCCCCTATAGGTCGGCTGCCACAGGTGTACCTGTCCTAGAGAAACTTCACTGCACCTTCCTCTTTAGGGGTCTGCTATACCATCATAGTACTTGTCGTGCTCTAGCACAGCTATGATATAGCAGATGGGCTGATATTTCCTAAATAAATGACTGCATTTTTATTCTTTGCTTCTTACACCTGACTCTGCTATATCTACTCCCACCCATGGTAGCCCCAGTACTCCTTTCTGATCATGAGTTGCCTCCCACCTGACAACTTCTGAGAAACATTTCTATCTCTTCTCTCCAGCCAAGCATGAATTACCCGTGAGGCACACATGTCCTCCCTCTCATTGTTGCTCACCTTCATTTGGTGTCATTGCTCACAAGTGATGGCAAAGAAGCATTATCAGGGTTCATGACTGAGAATTCTTGGTGTCAGTCAGTGGAGAACATAGCCTTAAAAAGTAAGTCTGCTGACAACCAGACATTGGTGGAGTATCATGGAGAAAGCTTCTCACAAATTCTTGGAGGTGCAGTGCTTACCTTGTCAGTTCAAACCAACTCAGTTCAGCATATTCTTTCTGTGCACTTGTGCGGTGTCAGGGATGGTATAAAAATTCCCTGCCATTTCTGAACTTCCACCCTGAGAAGATGGAATCCAAATGAAGTAGTATTGCCAAGGTGACTTCAAGGGAACATGAATAGGTGGGATATCAGTATCTTTACTGATATCTTCTTAATGAAAGAGGGCACTATATGTTAATTTTTAGAAAAAAATTGAGTTAAATTGAGCAAGCTATTATTCTTGGACTTATTGAATATTTTTCAATTAAGCTTTCAAGCCAACAAAATGGTGGAATAATAGTTTTCTGCATTTATTCCCCCACAAAAACACTGACTTTGATAACTCTTGAACAATAGTACTTCTGTGGGAGCCTGGGAATCCAGTGGTGAGGTCCCAACATGATGTTGGAGCAAAAAATCCAAGGATAGATGCATTGAAGAGAGTAAGAAGAACCATTTCACTTTACTCATGTTACCTTTCCCTTAGGGCATCAGAGCTCAATGCTAAGAGAGATTCATCCCCTCAGCCCATGATTTCTCCCATAGGAAAAGGTGAGAGCATAGTGAGTGCTTGGCTTTCCCAGTTGTTCAGGATGCTGCCCGTGAGGCACACTTTGTTCTTACCCCACCCAGAACACTGAGAAGTCCGGCAAATAGGAGCAAGGAAAAGGGGTGCAGGTTTACAGGAATTCAGGGCCCCAGCATTGAATTCAACAAAGGGTTGCACTTCTTACTAACTGCATCACAGATCCCACCAAAAAGCCCACCACAAATCTCACAGGATGCATCATCTGCAGATACACCCATATAGCCTATGTGCACCACCAGCACTCTACAAAACTCTCCCCCTGAAGATGTAGCCAGTGTCCCATGTGTGCCCTATAGGGGACATGTGTGAGCCTCTGAAGGTCATACATGAGCCAATGCAGATAGTTGGCTCAACTTTGTTGGATTGGCAGAAGGTGCATAAATTTAAGGCATGCCTTAAATAAATTAAGGCACACCTTAAACTTCAAGGCATGGCTCTAAGGAGCCTCTCAGAACTTTGGCTGGTTTTATGAGAGCTAGAGAATGCATAAAATCCTGTTTTCTCCCTCAAGAAGAATCAAGAGGAGTGGAGTAGGTGCATCTATAAAAATGTTGGGAGGATGCTTCAGAATCCCTAGCCAGGCAGACTAGTGAGGTTTTCTCTTTTGCTAAGCCAGTCAGTAAAGACCAGAGGAGGTGACTACTTGAAACACAGAGAGCAATGCAAATCTTCAACACACACACACACACACACACACACACACACACACATATCAGGAATAATGACATCACCAAAGAAACAATAATTTTCCAATAATCTACCCCTAAGAAATGGAGATCTATGAATTGCCTTACAAAAAATTCAAAATAATTATTTTAAGGGAGTTCAGTGAATTACAAGAGAACACAAATAGACTGCTCAACAAAACGAGGGGAACACTACATGACTAAAATAAAAGTTCAACAAAGAGATAGGAATCATCAAAAAAAAAAAAAAAAAAAAAAAAAAAAAAAAAAAAAAAAAAAAAAAAAAAAAAAAAAAAAAAAAAAAAAAAAAAAAAAAAAAAAAAAAAAAAAAAAAAAAAAAAAAAAAAAAAAAAAAAAAAAAAAAAAAAAAAAAAAAAAAAAAAAAAAGAAGAAGAAGAAAAGAAAAGAAAAACCTAAACAGAAATTCTGGAGCTGAAGAATATAGTGAATGAAATGAGAAGTTCAGTAGAGCTTCAGCACAAGAAAAAAAATCTGTAAACTCAAAGACAGGTCCATTTGTAGTTTGAAAAGTTAAAAGACAAGTGTTAAAAATAATGATAGCTATAATAATTTGTTAACAGATATACAATATAAAAAGTCGTAAATTGTGACATCAATAGCATAAACTATTGGGGGTGTAAAAGGGTAGAGATTTCGTGTATGATTGAAGCTGTCTTCAGCTTAAAATATTCTTCTATAACTACAATATATTTTATGTAAGCCTCATGGTAACCCAAATAAAACAAAGAAACAACAACAAAACCCTACAGTAGATACATAACATAGAAAAAGAAAGGCAACAAACATACCACTGCAAAATTTCATCAAATAACTAAAGAAGACAGCAAGAGAGAAAGAAAGGAGCAAAGGAACAACAAAACAGTCAAAACAATGAACAACATGGAAATAGTAAGTCCTTATCAATAATTAATTTTAATGTAAACGGATTAAATTTTCCAATCAAAAGGCATACAGTGACTGACTGAATTTTAAAAAGGTGCAAAATGTATGCTGTCTACAGTAGACTCACTATTTCTTTTAAAGATTTTATGTATTTGAGAGAGAGAGAACACACTCAAGTGAGAGAGCACAAGCAGGGGGAGTAGCAAAGGGAAAGGGAGAGGCAGATTCCTCACTGAGGAGGGAGCCAGACATGGGGCTCAATCCCAGGACTCTGAGATCATGATCTGAGCCAAAGGCAGTCTCTTAACTCACTGAGCCATTCAGGTGCCCTATAAGAGACTCACTTTAATTTTAAGAAAACACATAGAGGAAAGTGAATGAATAAAAAAAAAAATTCCATGCAAATGGTACCGAAACGAGCAGGAGTGACATGCTTATATCAGACACAATAGACTTTAAATCAGAAACTGACATGTGAGATAAAGAAGGTTACCACGATAAAGCTGTCAAATCATTGAGAAGATATAACAATTAGAAATATATATGCACACAATATTGGAGCACCTAAATATATTAAGCAAATATTAACAAAACTGAAGGGAGAAATAGACAGCAATACAATTATAGTTAGGGACTTCAATTCCCCACTTTCAACAATAAATAGATCCTCCAGACAGAAAATCAGTGAGGAAAGAGAATACTCGAATACCGCTATATTCTAAATGGACCTAACAAACATACAGAATATTTCATCCAACTGCAGTATGATACACATTCTTCTCAAATGCTCATGCAACATTCTCCAGCAGAAATCATATTTTAAAACACAAAACAAGTGTTAACAAATTTGAGAAAACAGATGATATCAGGTATCTGTTCTGACCACAATGGTATGAAATGGAAATCAATAATAGGACAGATATTGGAAAAATTCACAAATATGTGGAAGTTAAATAACACTGTCCTGAACAACCAATGGGTCAAAGAATAAATCAAAGAGAAACCAGAAAATAGCTTGAGACAAATAAAAATGGAAAACAAAACATACCAGGTCTTATGGGATGCAGCAAAAGCAGTTCTAAGAAGGAATTTTAAAGTGATAGATGCCTACTTTAAGGAAAAAAAAATTCACATAAACAACCTAACTTTATATAACTTTATATCGCAAGAAAACAGGAAAAAGAAGAACAAATCCCAGAGTTAGCAGAAGGAAGGAGATAATAAAGATGACAGAAATAAATTAAATATACTAAAAAATAATAGATATTAATTAAACTAAGAGTAGTTTTTAAAAAGAGATAAAATTAACAAATTGTTAGCTAAACTAATCAAGAAAAAAGAGAGAAGACTCAAAAGAGAGGAAATAGTGCAACTGATACTGAGAAATACAAAGAATCATAAGAGACTGATATGAACAATTATATAGCAACAAGTTAGATAAGCTAGAAGAAATGTAAAACCTACCAAGACTGAAACAACAAAGAGAAAATGTGAACAGACCAATAATATGTAAAGAGATTGAATCAGTAATCAAAACCCTACTCATAAAGAAAAGCCTGGACCAGATGGTTTTATTGCTAAATTTAATCAAATATTTAAAGAAGAATTAATATTAATTCTTTTCATACTTTTTCAAAAATTCGAAGAGGAGGAAACAATCCCAAACTCATTTTACAAGACCAGCATTACCCTGATATCAAAGCCAAATAACAACACTAAAATTACAGGACCTTATAATATCTCTGATGAAGGAAGATGAAAAAATCCTCAAAAAATGTTAGCAAACCAAGTTCAGTAGTACATAAAAGGATTATACACCATGATCAAGTGGAATTTGTCTCTGGGATGCAAGGATAACTCAACATATGTAATAAATCACATTGATATACATTAACAGAATAAAGGATAAAAATCATATAATCATCTTACAGATGGATTGTACCTAAAAATAAAAAGGCCATTTATAAGCCCACATCATACTCAGTGGTGAAAAGCTAATATTTTCCCTCTAAGATCAGAAAAAAGACAGATATGTTCATTCTCACCACTTTTATTCAACACAGTAATGGAAATCCTAATCAGAGCAATAAAGAAAGAAAAAGAAAACAAAAGGAATCTAGCTGGAAAGGAAAAAGTGAAAATGCCTCTGTTTGCAGATAATATGTTCTTACCCTAAAAACTTCACCAAAGAACTGTTAGAACTAATTAATGAATTCTGTAAAGTTGCAGGATACAAAATCAGTATACAAAATCAGTTGCTCTTCTATATACTAAAAATGAATTATCTGAAAAAGAGATTTAAAAAACAATCCCATTTACAGCATCAGCATCAAAAACAATAATACTAAGGAATAAATGTACCCAAGGAGGTGAAAGATCTGTACAGTGCCAACTATAACACAATGATAAAATAAATTGAAGAAAACAACAATGAATAGAAAAGATATCCCATATTCATGGATTGGAAGAATTGTTGAAATGTCCATACTTCCAAAGCCATCTATAGATTCAGTGCAACTTCTATCAAAATTCCATGGCATTTTTTACAGAAATAGAAAAAAAAAACTATTCTAAAATCCATATAGTAGCACAAAAGATGCTGAAAAGTTAATGCACTCTTGAGCAAGAAGAGCAAATATAGAGGCATCATATTTTCTGATTTCAAAATATATTACAAAGCTACATAATCCAAAGAGTATGGTGCTGGCATAAAAATAGACATATAGGCCAATGGAACAGAATAGAGAGCCCAAATATAAAACCATTCATGTTTGGTTAACTGATCTTCAACAAGGGTACAAAGGGCACAAAATTGGGAAATGATAAACAGTGCTGGGAAGACTTTATATCTACATGAGGAAAATGGAAACTGGATCCTTAACTCACACCATATATGAAATAAGACCTGAAACCATAAAACTACTGGAAGAATACTTAAGGAGAAAGTAATTGTCATTGGTCTGGGTGATCATTTTTTTATATAATCACCAAAGCACAGGCAAGAAAAATAAAAATAAGTGGGATTATGAACTAAAATGATGCTGCATAGCAAAGAAAACAATCAACAGAGTAAAAAGACAACCTACAGAGTGGAGGAAACATTTGCAAATCATACATTTAGTAAGGCATTAATATCTGAAATATATAGACACTCAAAAACCCATAGCAAAAAAAAATAAAAAATAAAAAATAGGCAAAGACTATGAATTGACATTTCTTGAAAGAAGACAAATGAATGGCCAATAAGTATATGAAAAATGTGCTCAAATCACTAGTCATTGTGGAAATACAAACCAAAACCACAATGAGATATCACTTCATATGAGGCTATTATAAAAACTCAAAAGATAAGTGTTGGCAAGAATATGCAGAAAAAGGGAACTTGTGCACTGTTTGTGGAAATGTAAACTGGTTCAGCCATTATGGAAAATATTATGAAGTTCCTTAAAAAATTAAAAATAAAACTACCATTGATTCAGCAATCCAACTCTCTGATATATATCCAAAATAAATAAATCACTCTCTCAAAGAGATATTTGTATATCCCAGTTCAGAATTGCAGCATTATTCAAATAACCAAGATATGGAAACAATAAGTTGTCTAATTATGGATGAATGCATAAAGAAAAGTATTATATGTACATATAATATATTATACAACTGAGTATCACTCGGCCTTTAAAATGAAGGATATCCAACCATTTGTGATACAGTGGATGGGCCTGGAGCATATTATGTTGAGTGAAATAACCTTGACAAAGAAAAACAAATATTGCATGATCTCATTTAAACATGGAATCTAAAAAAAATTACTTATAAAAGCAGAGAATAGAATGGTGGTTGCCAAGGATTGGGGAGTAGGGAAATGGGAGATGTTGGCCAAAAGGTACAGAGTTTCAGTCATGCAAGAAGAATACATTCTGGAGATCTAATGTACAGCCTGGTGACTGTAGCTAATAATATTATATCGTATATTTGAAACTTGCTAACAGAGAAGATGTTAAGTGTTCTCACCACAAAAAAAGGTAACTATGTAAAATCATAGATATGTTAATTAGGTTGATTGTGGTAATCATTTCAGGATATACACACACACATGTCAAAATATCACATTGTAATCCTAAAAATATACAATTTGTAATTGTCAAGTATACCTCAATCAAGCTGGGAATAAATGCTAGTGGGCACTATGAGTCTCTATGAGAGAGGTCCAGTTTGCAGTATTTTCTTGTCTCATTAACACAGAAAGTTATTTGGGGACCATCTCTTCAGATGACACTTCACCAAATACCCTACGAGAAACACAGTCATAGATCATTATAATATAAGATCCCAGTTCACCAATTACAGAAAAGGCTCAGAGGGGGAAAAGCTGACTCTAGAGTGACTTTGGAGAAGAGTTCTTACCCAAAGGGTGTCCAAATGGGGTGGGAAAAATATCATATTAGTTGAAGCAAGAAGTGAAAAGCATCCAGACACATGAAACAACTTGCACCAAAGCTTGAAGATGTGAGCCCCAGCTGCGGTGCTAGAGAAATGCCAGTTATTCTATATTATTGAAGTATAAATTCTTAGCGCTACAATAAGGGAGATGAAACTAAACAGGCCAGCAGGGGACAGATCAGAAAGGACCTTACATCAGATAGGAGGTTTGAGTTTAGTTGTTGCTTTGTTGCATTGACTTCCTTAATAGTTAATCAGATTCATTCTAATCTATTCTTCTTTTTTAAGATTTATGTATTTATTTGTTTGTTTATTTATTTATAGAGCATGAGCAGGAGAGGGGCAAAGCGAGAGGGAGAGAGAATCTCAAGCAGACTCCCCACTGAGCGTGGAGACTAACCCAGGGTTCAATCTCTGGATTCTGAGATCATGACCTGAGATGAAACCAAGAGTTGGGTGGTTAGCTAACAGCACCACCCAGTCTCCCCTCATTAATGTATTCTTTTATTTATTTACTCAACCTACATTTAGTGAGCATCTGCAAGGTGCCCAGCTCCAGAGAAGGGAGGAGTTGGGGGATAATTTGGGGGAGGCTAGAGGCTGGTCACTGTCTGGAAACTCCCTGACAAGAATGCAAAGCCATCTGCAAGTTCTACAGAACCACACAGCTCCCTTGAAGCCTAGCCTGATCTACCAACATCACTGCCATGTCAGTTTTGCTCCTCATGTCCTTGGGTGGGAGGGAAATGGCCCAGCATCTTCAATCATTCTTGAGCCTGGGATGGCCAGATGAGGCCACCACAGTCTGTCACGTCAGCTAGAACAAAGTTAATGAAATGGATCATTGTCACTGAGGGAATGACCTATTGAAATAATTGAAAGGAGACTTGTCTGAGAGAGAAGAGATCTGGGAAGGCAGAAGAGAAAACAAAGCTTGAAGATAAATAGTACTGGCAGCAACAACCTTTAATGACCTCAGCCCAGCAATGTGGAGATGACAAGGAATTCACAGCAGAAAAAGGCTAGTGATTTATGGAGCTCATGGGAGGAGGGTCCAAGTTGACGGCAGAAATGCTAATCATAAACCAAGGCAGATTATCTGTCAAGGAAGGTGGCTATCTTTAAAAAACAAATGTTGGCAAAGGGTGATTGGCAGCAAGCAAAATGGCTCCTTCCAGTCTACCGAGGTGAGTGCCAACAGACGCCTCTCAACTGTTAATCTTGGCATCTCCATTAGATCCCTAATGAGCCTTTGTGTCAGGCAACTGAGAATGGCAGGACCAAAGTAAGAGGAGAAGCCCCTATAAGGTTAATCAGCACCTGGAACCAAAATGGTGAGTGTGTGATAGCAGGCAGCTGCCAGGCTTATTTCTGTCAATTCTGCAATCTCCAGAGGGAAGGAGCCCAGTGAATTCTGGTTTCTTTCTACCTTCACATCTGTGCCTGTGAAATGAGAAGCTAGGCCCTCACCTCACCTCACTCTTCACTCCTCTAGCTGCACTCCATCCTTCCCACACCAGCAGAGTACATGTTCACTTTGAGAAGAATTAAAAATCAGATAATACCACTCACTGAGCCTTACTAGAAGTTCACAGTCAGGTTTTGCCCACCTAGATTGCTGGTCAGAACTAACCCAAAGAGTGATAGGTTTCTTATACTACTAGTTTTGTTCATGTGATGTCTCAGACTAGAATTAACTATCTCGGCCAATTTGTATAAAAGCTCTTCTTGTAGTTTGGCCACAACTGTCTAAGTGTCCCTGGGCAAGTTAATCTCCAAGACCCAGTTTTCTGACCTGCATAATATGACTATAGCTGGGGTTTGCCAGTTCCTGTTCTAGTGCTCTGTGGTCAACAAAGTTCATATACCTCTTTCTCTATCCTGTATTTCTCTGTTTAACATTTTTGTTCCAGTGTCCAATTAATAACTGGCCATCACATACAGATTTGAAAGAGACAACGTATTTGGAAGATAGGTACTGTTGACCTTATCTGGCAAAGCCTTACCACAATCCCTACTTAGGCTGAAGGTCTTGCCACCTCCCCAGGTCATTGGAATATAAGGTGGTTTCACACACATAATACACTGGGCTGTCCATGTGCCAGGCATAGTGGACCATGGGCTAGGTAGTCCCTTTGATGGTTGGCTCAAACCACTTTGGGTTTGGTTATATAGGACAGCTGGGGTAGCCCATGGATTCCAAATCTTCTCACAAAGATTTCATCCCAAAACACTTGCTCCAAGCAAGGCCTTAACATTCAAGATGAACGCCCTCAGCCCAAAATTGGCTCTCATCCTGGATTTTGTCTCTGTCACTGTAGGTTTTCTGAAATCCACAGCAGTTATTCTAAAACAACAACAACAAAAAAACCCTGAAGTTTTTCATTCTTCTTTCCACTGAAGTCCTGTGGTTATAAAAAGGGTTTTAGAATTGGCAGCACTGAGATACACCAACTCCTGACAGCCAAACTAAGATACCTGCTGTGTTTGACCAGAGGAATATTGCCGCCTCAACTGCCAGGCCCCTGAGCATCTAGAAGGCTCTTCACAACATTCATGTATCCTTCTGTTGTAACCCACTTTCCCTCTTGGAACTCTCCCCTCAATAACCCAAGCCTAATCTAATCAGTATATCCTGATTCCTGGCTACAGAATTTTGCTCAGCAGTGATGGAGCCAATGTGATATGATGGCCCTGTACAGGTACATACAATGATATTTTGTTTAATAAAGGACAGTAGTTACCTCTTCCTACCCTTAGAGTATCTCCTTAAAAACATAATAGGCATAGTAGGTCAGATCTTGTAGTTATAAGTTAAATAAACCCAGTCTCTAGACTATAGTATAAGGTCACAAGCCTTCTTCTTTTTTTTTTTTTTAAAGATTTAAAAAAATTTATTATTTATTTGACAGACAGAGATCACAAGTAGGCAGAGAGGCAGGCAGAGAGAGAGGAAGGAAACAGGCTCGCCGCCGAGCAGAGAGCCTGATGCGGGGCTCTATCCCAGGACCCTGGGATCATGACCCGAGCTGAAGGCAGAGGCTTTAACCCACTGAGCCACCCAGGCGCCCTGGTCACAAGCCTTCTGACACTAAAATTACAAACACATACCTCCATAACTGACTCAGGGGTCTCCCAGAAAATGTACAGAAGGTTATCACAAGATACATCCATTTGTCTCTCAAGGAGATAAAAAAAAGTGTTCATTTTTCTTATTTCTACTTTACCATGTAAACTGTGAAACTCTGCCCAGATGTGTAGTCTTGTACTACCTAAATGCATGTAAGCTCATGCATACTCAAGAAAAAAGAATCATATTTAAGGATGCCTGGGTGGGTCAGTGGGTTAAGCCACTGCTTTCAGCTCAGGTCATGATCCCAGGGTCCTGGGATCGAGTCCCGCATTGGGCTTCTTGCTCAGCAGGGAGCCTACTACTCTCTCTCCCTCTGCCTGCCACTCTGCCTGCTTGTGCTGTCTCTCTCTGTCTGTCAAATAAATAAATAAATAAAATCTTTATAAAAAATTAAAAAATCATATTTAATCAAAACAGTATGGTCTTGGCATGAAAACAGACACATATAGAACAGAATAGCAAGCTCAGAAATAAACATACACTTACATGGTCAGTTAATCTATGACAAAGGAGGCAAGGATATACAATGAAGAAAAGATCATCTCTTCAATGAATGGTGCTAGGAAAACTGGACAGCTACATGCAAAAGTGTGAAACTGGACCACTTTCTTATCCATACACAAAAATAAATTTAAAATGGATTAATGACCTAAGTGTGAGACCTCAAACCATGAAACTCCTAGAGGAAAGCATATGCAGTAATTTCTTTGACATAAGCCACAGTAATAGTCTTCTAGATATGTCTCCTGAGGCCAGGGAAACAGAAGGAAAAATTAAACTATTGGGACTACCCCAAAATAAAAAGCTTTTGTACAGTGAATGAAATCATCAATGAAACAAAAATGCAGCCCACCAAATGAGAGAAAATATTTTTAAATTATATACTTAATAAGGAGTTAATATCTAAAATATATAACAAACTTATACAATTGAACTCCAAAAAAATTAATAATCTGATTAAAAAGTAAGCAGAAGGCTTGAATAGACATTTTTCCAAAGAAGACATACTGATGTCCAACAGACACATGTAAAGATGCTCAACTAATCATTATGGAAATGCCAATTAAAACCATAATGAGATACCTATCACCTTACACCTTATACCTTACACCTTACATCAGAATGCTAAAATCAAAACACAAGACACAACAAGTACTGGTAAGGATGTGGAGAAAAGAGAATCCTTGTGCACTGTTGGTGGGAGTGCAAATTGGCATGGCCACTGCAGAAAACAGAATGGAGGTTCCTCAAAAATTTTAAAGTAGTATTACCATATGATATAGTAATTCCACTACTAGGTATTTACCCAGAGAAAACAAAAAACATTTATTTGAAAAGATATATGCACTCCAATGTTTTTTGCAGCATTATTTATAATAGCCAAGGTATGGAAGCAACCCAAGTTTCCATCAATAGATGAATGGATAAGGAAGATGTAGTATATACACATAATAGAATATTACTCAGCCATAAAAAGGAATGAAATCTTAGTATTTGCAACAACAGGGATATCCAGATGGTATAAGGCAGAGTGAAATAAGTCAGTTAAAGACAAATACCAGATTGTTTCATTGATTGTGGAATTTAAGAAGCAAAACAAATGAATAAGGAAAAAAAAGACAAACCCCAAATAGCAGACTCCTAAACACAGAGAACAAACTGGTGGTTGCTGGAGGGGAGTTGGGTGGGGGAATAGGTGAAACAGATAAAGGAGATTAAGAGTACATTTATCTTGATGAGCACTGAGTAATGTACAGAATTGTTGAATCATTATATTGTACACTTAAAAATAATAAAACAATATATTAAATTATACTTTAATAAAAAAGGGAAAAAAGACTAAATGAGGTTTATTTCCTTCTCTCTATTGGCAGGGAGTGGGGAGGGGGTTCTTTTTGTTAGAAGGGATTTTAAATTCCCCAATAGCCCTTTTGCTGGAAGTGCTGGCACCAAGACACTCACTCTTCTCCAGATCTGAGTCTGGAAGAATGAGCTGCAGCCATTTCCACACCCTGAGGGCAGAAGCTGCCTGAGAATGAGCCAGCACCAAGGAACCAGAGCCAAGAATCTGGGAGGAAGAAGCAAGATCATGATTTCACCTGAATCCCTGGGTCCAGTCATGTCTGAAAATGCCTGAACTTTGCTGTTTCACAAACCAAAATGTTCCCTTTTTCCTTAAGTAAAATTGGCACAGTTTTCTATCTCTTGCTAGAGAAAGCATCCTAGCTGATAAAATGCTCAATTATAAGCATTTTAAGTGTTTTTCCAAATCTTGAAATACAGCTGTGTTCTAATAAACACCTGAGTCCCTGAGTCAGGAGGGCTATCAAAGCAAAACCTTCACCTCCTGATCAGATACCTTATGTGAAGCCCACAGCCAGTGTGGAGGTCTTGTTGCCTGTAACACAGCTCTCTCCATCCGGATGCAGCCCTATCTACTCATGATTCCTTCCTTTTATCTCCTCTATCTTCCCCCATCAAGACAAACATTGGACCACAGATAACACATGGATACCTCTTTTCCTCAAGGGGTCTCTAAATCAAAGTCAGGTCTCACGTTACTCTAAATCAATGTGCTCTTCTCCAGGCTGAATTTCATTATTTATGCACCTGGTACACAATCATTCTTTATTTAAAACCAAATCAATAAATGGGTAGTGCCTCCTTTAATAGAGGCTAATGAAATCTAGTTTTGCTTTATTATGGTGCTGATGGTCTAAGCATCCTACAAGTGGCATCCTACAGGTGCATCAGACCTGTGGCTTAGGTTTGTGGTAAGCAATTACCTGGAACAATAGGTTCAAGAATGGAGCAGAAGACTTTGGAAGATCATGCTTTGTTTAGAAGGCCAGAAGTCACTGGTCTCTGTCATAGTCTAAGGCACAGAGACGCTCCCGGGGCCTGTTAATGAACAAAAGATTCACGAGGGACTATACAGAAGTGGAGCGGCTTGGGTGCCACTGTTCTGTGCTTCTTCCCATTAAGGAAAAAGAAAAATTAAAAAACATTTTAATTAATGAAAAACACAAGCTTCAGAGTCAGGTTGTCTTACTGTTTGAGCTTGATCAAGAACTTAATCTCTCTATAAGTGTATGGATATTTAAGCCCTTAGACCATTATCCAGCACACCATGTTGGGGAAAAAATTCCTAATATTAGTTGTTACAATAATATCATCTATTACTATGATTACTTTTGGCTTCTTGTGCCTTCTGGCCCAGCAAGTGCTCCTCGCAGGGAATGAGTTTAATGGCTCACCCCTGGAAGAAGAAAATACTGCCAACAATCCCAAATGACATTTCTGATAATGCTCTTGAGGTTGTATTTTACTTCTCATTCCCCCAAAGTTGTACGACAATCTTATTATACAAAAATAGTTATTACAAAGGAAAGCAGAAGGGCAGCCATTAACAAAACAAAGGCAAACAAAGCAGCCAGCCACTAAATTTGTATTCATTGGATTGTAGGTTCTCACAGCAGGCTTCTTTATTTTGGGGTGCACTGTGTAGGTGCTTAGTAAATGTTCTACCCAGAATGGTAGAAACTTTTAATGAGTAGCTGGGAGGTGAGGCATTTGGAACACAGGAGTAGTTCTGACTCTTCTTGCCTAGTGGTTCACAAATCTTGAGCTAATTCTGGAGGGTGGTCAAGAACATTAATATCAAACCTTTCCTAACATGGGCAATTCAAAGGAGATCAGAAATACCTATGGGTGCCTGGGTGGCTCAGTGGGTTAAAACCTCTGCCTTTGGCTCAGGTCATGATCCCAGCGTCCTGGGATTGAGCCCCGCATCCAGCTCTCTGCTCGACAAGGAGCCTGCTTTCCGAACCCCTCTCTCTCTGCCTGCCTCTCTGCCTACTTGTGATCTCTGTCTGTCAAATAAATAAATAAGCTCTTAAAAAAAAAAAAAAAAGAAATACCTAAAAGTGAGGTCAGATCTCAGGGCATCATCTAGGTCAGAGGAAGACAGAGGCCTTCAGGAAACTGTCGAATGCTATACACCTGTGACCCATTAAGGGCACTAAGTGACAGTAGTCCTGTAAGAGTCCTCATCTATGTATAGTATCTTCTCTGGGACCCCGGGCAAGTCCCCACATAGCTTCCTGGCCTTAAGCCTGTTGATTGAGAATTGTGCCCAGTTTGCAATCACTGCCAAGAAAGACTCTGTGAACATGGAGCACCTGTCTGTACTGGAGGGATCTTAGCAGCAAGAGACTCCACGGTCACTCTGGCAGTGTTGACTCAGCTTTGGTTTCCCTGTTGGGTCCTCAGAGTGTTCCACCACAACGACTTGGACAGGTCTCTGAATGGACAGGAAAAAACTAATACCTGAAGAATACTACATCATCTGGTGGATTCCTTTACTTTGAAGTAGTCAAAATAGCATAGAAAACTTAAGCAGAATTATTGGTAGTTCTGTTATGAGAAGGTCACCAAAAATGAGACTTCTGACACTAAAAATGAGCTTTCCAACACCAATTGATAGACTGTTAGGTAATGTCATAATTACTGTTGCTAGAGTGGTCATTAAAATAGCATAATTATGCTAAATAGTTTGTAAAAAAAAAAGGGAGAGAGAGAGAAAGGGAGAGCAATGGAACACACTTGTGACATGAACTAGTGGGTAATTGGGCTGAGATAATTTATGCCAATATCTCCTTGCGAGCCTCCATCAAGATGAATTACAGTCTGCTAAGGGTCTTGCCCATAAGCTAATTTGACAGCTGGCCAAAAAAGAAGTGATAGGACAGAAGAGTGTCCAGACTAAATAGAAGAGGTGAGGGAACAAAATGCAAAATGGCAGTCAGCCATATTACATCCCCGTTTCGCATGAGGTCTGGCTGAAGACAAATTTTGAAACTTTTAGAGCCAGAATCTCTGTGGTTTTCTAGAACCAAACATGGGCATTTTCTGTTGGTCACCTCAAGTTAATTCCTTCAGAATTATATGCCTTAAAGGTATCATAAGGGCTGATCTGCTGATTGTGTCCATGGTAAGTTGTGCAGGCTGCTTTGTGCACAGTTTTACTATATCAAGAATGTTCTTATGCTAAATTACTTTGTACTTAATACTTTTGTATTAAGAAAAGCACATGGACTCATTTGTGTGAAAAAATGTTTAGAAAACACAGTATTTTTTTTTTAAGATTTTATTTATTTATTTGAGAGAGAGGCAGTGAGAGAGCATGAGCGAGGAGAAGGTCAGAGGGAGAAGCAGACTCCCCGTGGAGCTGGGAGCCTGATGCGGGACTCGATCCCGGGTCTCCGGGATCATGACCTGAGCCGAAGGCAGTCGTCCAACCAACTGAGCCACCCAGGCGTCCCTAGAAAACACAGTATTTAAGTAAAATTCAGTCTTTAACTTTTTAAAATTTTTTAAATTTAATGAATTTTTGAATGAATTTTTTCATTCAATGAATTTGAATTCAAATTCAATTCAATTTTTTCATTAATGAATTTAGTGAATTTTTTAAAAATTCAGTCTTTAACTTTTCAGGTGATATGTAAGAATGTTTTATACTTTATGCTATAACTGCCTTCTTCCCATAAAGACTTTGTCAATAAAAGAACATATTAGATCTTAAATGATCTTCCCGTGTTCCACCCTCAAGTCAACCAAAGATCAATTTTCCAGTTTCTTCTCCTTGAGTTCAATAAATGAAAGGAAACTGCCCAGAGGTACAGTACCCACAGTCTGCATCTACAGCATTTACTGTTGGGATTTTTCATCTGCTTATTAATCCACCCTCTTACTGTTTCCCCTTTCTCCCCTAGAAAACGTTAACTTCTGGGCAGAGCTGTTCAGCTTCCTCATCCCAGTGTGCTAGGAGAGCCACACTCCATTTCTTACTGATGTTGGATCCTATTCACTTACTCAACTCAGCAGTGAGCTATCTTTTCTAGAAACAACTGTTTCATTCAGGTGAAGTAAATGGTGAGGGCAAGTGACAAATACACCCTTTCCTTAAATAATATGCTTTATACTGGCCTTCACACTGAGTATCAACTACTCCTGAAATGCAGAAGCAATTCAGTGGCTAGAAAAACAGCACTTGTCTTTGGCCCTCGGCCTCCTCGTTCCTGTACACTATAATCTTTCCTGTGCCCATCAAACAACCTGAAATCCCTTTCTTTGTTTTAACCAAAGTGACTTCTGGGCTCTGAAGTGTCAGATCCTAAAACCCTTATGCAAGAGAGAGTCCCCACTGACCAGTGGATGGAATTGCGTGTTCAAGTGTTTTGAACTGGATATACTGGCACTGACTAGAGCCAAAAGGGGTCCTAGAGATTGCTCTATTTTTTTTTTTTTTTGTGCACCTTTTCCTCAGTTACATGGCTACTCTAGACTGAATCCAAGACATAAAAGCCAGAGATAGAGCTCTACTTATTAAGGAGGGCACATGTTGTGATGAGCACTAGGTGTTATATGCAACTAGTGAGTCACTGAACACTGTATCAAAAACTCATATGTTGACTAGCTGAACATAATAATAAAAAAAGAGAGCTCTAAGTTCATTCGAGGTTCTTTCCTGTAAACATAGGCCCTTAGGCTGGAGATCACAAATTTAGCCCTGCATTGGAAGTGGTTGGGGGCATCCCGATCCCAAGGTGCTTCTTTATCACTTATTATTTTTAATGAATCACTCTAAAGTGTCTTTAACATATATAAATATGTATATGTTTATATATATAATGTCAATATTTTGAAAGTGATTAAAAATGTCCTTTTGACTTTCTGAACTTTTCACCCATTTCTCCCATTCCCCCACCCCCATCTCTGGCAACCACCAATCTGTTCTCTACATCTATGAGCTCCTTTTGTTTTTATTGTTGTTTTTGTTTTGTTTTAGATTCCAAATATAAGAGATAATAGAGCAGTTGTCTTTGACTTATTTCACATAACACAATACCTTTGAGGTACATCCATGTTGTCACATGGCAAGACTTCATTATTGTGTACAGTTGTGTATAATTTCTATATCCATTCTTCTATTGAGACTTGGTTTGTTTCTAGAACTTGGATATTGTAAATAATGTCACGATGTGCATATATCTTTTCTAATTGGTGTTTTCTTTTTCTTCAGGTACATACCCAGATGTGGATGGGTCATATGGTACTTCTATTTCTAATTTCTTGAGGAAACTCCATACTGTTTTCCAACATGGCTACACCATTTATATTCCCACAGCAATGCACACAAGTTCCTTTTCCTCCACATCCTTGCAAATTCTTGTTATTTCTTGTCTTCTGGTAATAACCATTCTAACAGCAGTGAGGTGATATCACATTGTGGTTTTGCTTTGCATTTTTCTTTTTTACTTTTTTTTTTTTTGCTTTGCATTTTTCTTATGATTAATGTTGTTGAGCATATTTTCATGTAGCCATTGACTATCAGTATGTCTTCTTTGGGAAAATGTCTATTAAGAGTTTCTGTCCATTTTTAATTATTGTTTTGGTTATTGAGTTGTATGAGTTCTTTGTATATTTTAGTTATTAGCCCCTCATCAGATATATAATTTGTAAATATTTTCTCCCATTCAGTAGGTTGCCTTTTGATTTTGTTACAATCTCCTTTACTTTGCAGAAGCTTTTTAGTGTCCCACTTACTCTTTTTTGCTTCTGTTGTTTTTACTTTGGTTTTAAATTAAAAAAATAATCTCCAAGACTAATAAGTTGCTTACTGCCTATGAAGAGTTTTATCATTCAGGTCTTTAGTTCAAGTCTTTAATCCATTTTTTTTATTAGCCTCAGAGGTAGAATTTAGTGATTCTCAGTTACATATAACCCCCAGCACTCATTATATCATTAATGCCCCTCATTAATTCTTATTACCCAATTATCCCTTCCCTCCACCCACTTCCCCTCCAGCCACCCTATTTGTTTCCTAGAGTTCAGTGTCTTTTATAGTTTGCCTAACTCTCAATTTTCATCTTATTTTATTTTTCCTTCTCTTCCCCTATGTTCATCTATTTTGTTTCTTAAATCCCACATGAGACTTTATTTTTGTATACAAACAGGCCTCTATTTTCTGATATTGATTTTATATATCCTGTCATAATTAAGGTCTTCTCCATCCTCAGATTATATAGTTTCTGAGATTTTCTTAAAGTTTGTCTTACATGCATCTTTAATCTCCCTACAATTTATTTTTATGCAAATTGAGAGCTGAGGTCCAACCCTGTTTTCTTCCAAAGGGATAGTGGGTTTTGCCAGCTCCATTTATTAAATAAATAACCCACTCTTTTCACCACTGAATTGAATCCTGCTTTTCTTATATTAAATTCTCATAAACCCTAAGATCTAGTTCTTGATAGTCTATTTTGTTCCACTAACATGTGTTTCCATGCCAATGTCATATAAACTTAACTACAATGATTATATAGCAGGTTCTTGTTTCTAAAACAAATATTCATTCTACTTTTTCATACTTTTCTTGGCTCTTCTTGGATATTTTTTATCCTATATAAATTTCATGTCCATTTTATCCTAAAGAAAACATACAAACAATCAAACAAAAACCACCATAGAGATCCTAGATACATGCTAATTTGGAGAACTTTTTAAATGAAACTACGTTATTCTATTAAGAGTATGTTCTTTCCATTTACTTAGGTTTTTTTTTTTTCAATATTTTATTTAATTATTTGAGACTGAGAGACACACACAGCAAGAGAGGGAGCAGAAGCAGGGGGAGTGGGAGAGGGAGTAGCAGGCTTCTTGCCCAGCAGGCAGCCAGATCCTAGGACCCTGGGGTCATGACCTGAGCTAAGACAGACGCTTAATGACTGAGCCACACAGGAATCCCTGCTTAGTTCTTGATTTAGACATTTTTTTTTCATAAATCCTATATTTTACTTATTTTTCACAAAGTCCTATTGCTGTAGTCAAATTAATTGTCATACCAGGAAATAAGCTTGACAAAGCAGTCACCGAGGGCATTGCAAGTCCCCATATCGAAGTTGCAAGAGTGGATGTCACTGTTAAATTCACAGGAGACAACCTAGTCCTCATTGCAGCCTAGGATGCCCTTAGGGGTCCCTCTGATGCCTGCTTCACCACCTTCTTGATGTCATATTTGACAGCTTTTTCTAGATGGTAGGTCAGATCCACAACCAACACATTGGAGGTGGGCACACGAAAGGCCATGTCAGTTAAGCTTCCCATTCAGCTCAGGGATGACCTTGTCCACAACTTTGGCAGCACCAGGAGAAACAGGAATGATATTCTGGGTAGCCCCTCAGCTGTCATGCCACAGCTTTCCAGAGGAGCCATCTGCAGTATTCCGGGTGGCAGTGATGGCATGGACTGTGCTCATAAGTCCATCCACAATGCCAAAGTTGTCATAGATGACCTTGGTCAGGGCAGGGGGCAAGCAGCTGGCAGTTCAGGAGGCATTGATGACAATCTTAAAAGAGTTGTCATGCTTAAAGTTCATGCACATCACAAAATTAGGGGCATTTGCGAAAGGGGCAGAAGTGAAATGATTACCCTTTTGGCTCTGCCCTTCATGTTGGCCCCAGCCATGAACATGTTCAGTACTGGGATCCCACCCCTAAAAGATGGACATGGGCTTTTCCTTGATGATAAGCTTCCCATTGTGTTATTGAGCTTGTCATGGGTGGAATTATACTGGAACTTATAGACCATACAGTTGAGATCAACAAAGGGGTCATTGTTGGCAACAATATCCATTTTGCCAGAATGAAAAACAGCCTTGGTAACCAGGTACCCAATATAGCCAAATCCATTCACTCCAGCCTTTACCATCAACTCAAGAAAGATGTAGCCATCTATCCAACAGGGAGAAACAGAGAGCTTAGATTTCTTTTACCAGCATTTTATTTAAATTTTTTTATTTATTCAGTAAATGATACTGATTTACTGTTTTTGTATATTTAATGTCTAGTTTTAATATTAACTTTGTTGAATTCATAAGATGAATTATAGAGCTTCCAAATCCTACCTTTACCCTACAGCCCCATGGTATAGCATTGTGCTAACCCAAAGTATGCTTCATGAGCTAGCAGCATAGACATCAACTGGATTTCCTGGAACTTGCTAGAATTGCAAAATCTCAAGCCAGAACCCAGGCCTATGGAATTAGGATATGCATCAGAAACAAGATCCCCAGGTATGCATAGTAAGATTGGATAAGATTTGATCTAGAATAGTTTAAACAGCAATGGAATTATCTTTTCTTTAAAGTGTCATATAGAACTCAAATACAAAGCCAACCAGTCACACTTTTTGTACTTAATTTGATCTATGTTAATTGGTATATTTAAGTTTTCTACTTTTTAAATTTTATTTTATTTATTTATTTGACAGAGAGAGATCACAGTAGACAGAGAGGCAGGCAGAGAGAGAGGGAAGCAGGCTCCCTGCTGAGCAGAGAGCCCGATGCGGGACTCGATCCCAGAACCCCAAGATCATGACCTGAGCCGAAGGCAGCGGCTTAACCCACTGAGCCACCCAGGCGCCCCGAGTTTTCTACTTCTTGAGTAAGTTTTGGCACTTTATATTCTGCTAATAAATCATCTACATCCCCTGAGCTTTATAATTTTGCTGCATAGAGTTGCTACATTTGTTACTATTTAATATCTTCCATCAAGTTATAATGGCTCGTTCTCTTCTCATCTTATATATTTTTTTGCTTTGTCTCATACCTTTTTATCAAGCTTACAAAAGCTGTATCTACTTTCTTTTCAGAGAAATAGCTTTTGGATTCAATTAGTAATAATCTTTTAGTTAAAACCTGGCAGGGAAAGAGGGTCCTACAATGTGAATCATACTGTGGAGGAGTTCAGCTTTGCTATTAGCATCAAAACCAGGTGCACGTGCAAATCTGAATTTCCAGGGACCAAGGCATTATGAGAATACAGGATTAATACCTATCTTCAACTGATGAATCAGTCTGAATAGGAACATACCTCCACCTTGAAATTGCCTTTCTGCATACCTAAACATACTCTAAATGTCATGTATGGTCTCACTGGTATGGTTCACTAAATAACGTTTTGAGCTTTTGTATTTTGCTTTACAGCTTATAATGCCTTCCATACCCTTTATCTCATTTGAGATTTATGTTTAAAAGGGTCTAATAGATAATCTTGACTAAAGGGAATACAATCCCTAACCTGATTTTCATTTACTGAGATCAGCTGGTGCCCTCAGAATGCTCTGTTTATCCAAAGGGTCGAAAAAGGGCCACGGAAGAGTTTGTATTGTGGGGAGAGCTAACAAAGCATTCCCTCAAATTCCCTCAAAAGCAAAACAAAGTATTCCCTCAGATAAAGGAAGAGGCATTAGTTGAAGTTTTAGCCATGAACAAAATAAAAGCAAATGGCAAATTTCAGATAATCATCTTAAACCGGACAATTATGTGAAATATATTAGTTTTTCCCCTGCAATTAAGGAGTCAAGGTTTTGTTTGCCCTTTTAAAATTATATGAAAAACTATTACTAATGCACTCTCATTTCTTACCTTTGCAAATATTCTAATCAGATAAAGATTTCAAAAGCTAGATGACTGTAAGCTTTTGTACTCAGATTGGCCCAAGTTTAGTATTAATAGCTGTGAAGTATACAGTGTAGTTTATTGAATCTGGGATTTTTAGTTCACTGATAGGCCAATCTTATGTTGATCATTATGGAGAAGCTATTGCAAAGATACTGCTGAAGCCCTTCGAAAAATTTTACACCTTGTACCACTGACCAGCGATCTAAGATCTCTAACAATCTTTTTATAAGCATTCACACATGCAAACACTAGAAAAGTCTTTCTGTTGTGGTGTATTTAGGTGTCCTTTAAGTACCTAGAGGAGAAACCATTTTAACCTCACATTCCTGGCAGTACTATGCTTAGGACATTTTTTAACTTCCAATAAGTAGTGCTGAGTATTAAAAAAAAGAAAATAATCCTCCACCCTTCCTACCTCTGAGAAAAATTGATTAATTCACCTACTTGATAGCATTTTTCCCCTCTAAGCAAAATGTTCCCTTCCTAAATTCTAGGGTAGAAAGTGAGTAAGAGAGATAAAATGGTGTAAGTAATGACACGATGTCCACTGCATTTTAGTGTTGGAAATAAAATACTAAAGGACAGACCTTTTGACATTGAAATCTTAGTCAGAGAAAATGTTCATTATGAACAAATGGAAAACAAGTAAAATAATCCAGCTTTTTATAAAAAAATGATTTTGAATTATTCCTTTTGAATTCCTTTGAAGATTTTTCTTCTGGGAGGAGTGTAAACTTAAATCCAAAATACCCTGCAATATTAGTTCATTTCTCCTCTGACCTAAAGTCCTAGGAAAATAAGATACACAGACATTACATGATTTTTCAATTTTTAAAGATGTACAAAGTATCTGGAAATCTTTTTTTTCAAACAATGCCACCCAGAAATTCACCCCCCACCCCATTCAGCAGTCAACTCCATGGCTAAGGATTTGCCATGGTCCCCAGGCCCCTCAGTCTAGTGGTGAGGAGACAGACCAGAAGACTGAACTTCAAAATAGAGGAAAACATAGATATCTAAATGGATATGCCCTGGTTATTTTGGGGAAACTTGTTAGAAAAGTGATGTAATTCAGGTGCAGAATACCACATATAAATAATCTTGAAGTGGGGCATCTGGGTGGCTAGTAGTTAAGTGTCCAGCTCTTGATTTCAGTTCAGGTCATAATCTCATGGTCCTGAGATAGAGCCTCACATTGGGCTCCACACTCAGGTGGGAGTCTGCTTGAGATTCTCCTTCCCTCTCCCTCTGTCCCTCCCCACAATGTTCATGCTCTCTCTCTCAAATAAATAAAATCTTTACTTACCCCAATATGATTATGGACAAGGCACTTATATGGGCTTGTCTCTCTACCTGTAAACTAGGAATAGCAACATTACCCAGCGGACAAGATTTTTTGAGGACTGAGTGAGATTGTACACAAAAGCACACTTGGCGTAAGTGACTAGGAGTCAGTGTTCAAAGTTTGCCCCAACTAGAATGTTACAAATTGCAGACAGTAATGGACCTGTTTTATGAAGTAGGTACAATTAGCAGTGTTTGGGGACTTGGGCCCAGGAGGAAAGGGTAATGGAAAAGGAGGCAGAGGGAACTACAGGTTTTTTATTGCCAGGTAGATTACTGGGTAGATGGGAAGGTCACCAACTCCAATGAAGAAGATGGCTTATGGGAAACAGAGATGATTTCCCTTCCTTTTGGATATTTTAAGGTGTTAATGAACATCTGTGCACAGATGCCCAGTTCAAGTGTCTAAACCTGGAGTAAGAAGCTCAGGGAAGCAATCTAGGGGAACCATTAGCAATAGGTGATAATGAAAGTGTGCTAGAACAGTGGGGCAGGAATATCATTCTGAAAAATATGTGCATTTTTTTGGATCAATATACAAAAGGCAGTATTTAAATGACATGAAAATATAGAAAATGCCATTTCAGCACTGTGGGAATGAAGAGTGATTTCTGACAAATAGTACATTCCCATTGTTCAAAAAACAGAGTACTATTAGGACATTCTGATCCTAAACCATATATATCAAGTAAGGACAAATGTCCTCTCCACACTCAGATTGAGTCAGATTTTACGAAGATATGCTCAGAAAGACCAAAGTAAATGTGACAGTAACAGACAATGCTAAGGTTTTTGGAAAAGTCATTTCCTATAACCACCCTGTTTAATGCATAATAAAAAGGGAAATCTCAAGACTGTCCCAATCTTTACTCACAGTAAAAAAGCACATGCTAATGATCTGATGTCAGGATGCCCTAGTATCTAGGATTTTGTTTCACTGAAATAATCAAATATAAGTCTGCTCTGAAGAAATTTTACTTGTCTCGGTCACTTGTGAACAAAGGGATACTGAATTTTTTTTTTTTAAGATTTTATTTATTTGTCAAAGAGAGAGCACGCGAGAGAGTGAGCACAGGCAGGCAGAGTGGCAGGCAGAGGCAGAGGGAGAAGCAGGCTCCCCGCCGAGCAAGGAGCCTGATGTGGGACTTAATCCCAGGACGCTGGGATCATGACCTGAGCTGAAGGCAGCCGCTTAACCAACTGAGCCACCCAGGCGTCCCAGGGATACTGAAGTTTAACATCATTATTCAAAATATCACAGAAGACATAAGTAGCTCACCAAATCCAATTCCTGTACAGAACACCTGTGATATAGCTAGGAACCTGCAAACTTCCTATTTTTGGCCTCCACAGGAAGGTAGTCGCCGTGCAATTGTTTTGGCATTTCAAACATGAAAAGATGGAGGTAGCTCTTCAGGGTGGGAGGGGGTAATAACAAGGTATGAGTATTTCTCTTCAGAAAGTGATGTTTTTGGCAACAGTTTCTAGCTTGTGGACCTGTGCTCCTCACACAACTATTTTTGTGTTCCCACTCCCCCATCTTGCCATCCCCAAACCAGCAGGATCCTCCAATCATTGTGACATCAAATAATGGCCACAAACACCCCCCTGAGAGGAACGCCCACCCCTGGTCGAACACTACTATTGTGAAAGATTGGTTCAGTTGATGAAAATGCTTTTATGAGTTTGGATGCCTTTACTGAAGTACCAAATACTGCAAACACCACATTTATCTAAGAAAACCATTCCAATTATTGGGGCAGGGGAGTTGAAGGAGCTCACAGAATCTAAGTCAGAAGGACTCTGAGAAACCATCCCAAATTTACAGATGGGGGGAAAATGTCCAACAGAGCTTAAACAACAGGGCCACGGTTCAATGCCGAAGAAATGGCAAAGCCAGAATTAAAACCCTCAATTCTAGTCCAGTATACCATGCTCCCAACTCATTCAATCCACACATGGATATATTAAAAGCTCAGCAGCTTCAGTTACGCCCAAAGGAACAAAATTCCTTTAAACTTATAAGAAAAAATCAATGCCCCCCCCCCCCCGCCAAAACAGTCACTCAGCTTTGCCATGGGTCTAATAATTCATTTAATGCTTAAGGCCTCTATCCAGGCTTAATAAGTTACCTTCAAATTAAAAGTTGGTAATTTTTATTTAGCATCCCATAAATTCTTCCAAGTAAGAATTTTATGAATGTAAAAATATATAGGAGTTGCTACATTAGCATATCCTGAGGAAGTAATGAATAGCACCTGCTGCCACTTAAAAAAAGCAGGAACTTAATTCAACTTCAAATTTTGTCAGTTTATAATAAATATACTGTGGACAACTGGCACCATGAGAAGGTAGCATGAGAAGAAAGTGTAAGATGATCTTCTTCATAAATACTAGGAAAAAACAAATCTTCACAATGATAAACAAGCAAAATACCCAACAAATACCTACCAACATCTCATAGCATCATGATGGGGGCAGGGGTAGCCATATTTCCTGTGAGATGCTCGAAATATTAACAATGGATATTATGTACCCATCGCTTATAAACATATTGATGTAATTTCACTACTTTTTAGTAAACTAGCAATGTTTGACACCTTTTGTCTTATATTTTACCTAAATACCAGGACATGAAATACTATTATTATAAGCCCCATTGGCACCCCTAATTTTCTTTCTAGAGTGGTACAGATGAACCAAGTATCTGCTCATAAGCGTAAAAACTTTGACATTTTCTTGACGCGCTTAGCTACCATTTTAAAGATTGAAACCCTGAATGGCCGGTTCCTTGGGAAGATCAAACCACTTAATCCAGTTTACTTTCTTACAAATGCATATGTGATCAAAGATGGGCCCAGTAGTGTATTACTGACCCACCACAAAACAACAAAGATACGGCAAACTTATCAAAGGCAAACTTATCAAAGTAGCTGTGATTCTCAATGAAGGGCAAAAGGAACTGGGGAGAGTATCTGATGTGTCTTGTTTCACCTCTGTAACTGAAGGCAGAAAGCAAGAAGAGGGTGTTTATTTTGATGTCTCCCTGTGCCCACCTTCATTTCACGATGAAAACTGATGACTGCAAATCCAAAGAAATACCTCAAAATGTAATCACTGCAGAAACAAAACCAGCAGGATCATTTTCACACTAACACAGTATTAATTGTCAGATACTTTTGCTTTTTGATAGGGTGGATGCAGGAGCAATGGGAACATGAATATTCACACCAGATGAAGGAAATAAAAGCAGCACTCCCATTCTGGAAAGCTTTTCTCAGATATATCCCACCACTGCCTCTTAAAACTGAAGAATTCTAATTACTAATTCCCATTAGTGAAAAAATTTTCCTGACCTGTCACTTAAGCAGGAAATCAGCTACCTAGAACTGGGGCTAAACCCTCAGAATTGCTAACACCTCATTTAGAACTTTCCCACAGATCATATACAACATCACCATACAGACTCAGGGTGGGGGGGGATACAGGGGTGGAGATGGGGCAGAACACACAGAGCCAGGACTCATGTGCAAAAAAAAAAAGAAGGGAAACCTGAATACTACTATTTCTGCCAATGTCATAAATATCTTCCAGGACTTGGAAATAACCAGCTAGTTGTACCTCCATAGTCTAAGCATTAGCTAATAGTCTAACCATTAGCTCTGCAGAATCTGTGTCCCTGACACAAAGAAAGAAGATGGAGAACCCTGATTACAGATCTCACAAATTTCTTATACAGCAGCCTGTAATTTTTTAATTAGAATTAACTACCAAAGAAACTGCACTTTTTAAGTCTTTGTGCTTAACAATGTTTAACAGTGGCTTTATTAGGTGAATGCTTGAAAGCATTCAACATTAAATTCAATTTACTTCACATTAATGTTTGCAAATACATTATTAGCAATTCTTAAATATTTCAAATCAACTTAAGTATAGAAGGCTTGCTTATTTAAGTCTTCTTAGGTGATAAGATGGAAAGGAGCTTAGCACTTGAGTCCAGGTATCTAACCAACAACCACCATGTCATCACCGGTGAACTCATATGAGGGAACTTCAAGGTTGAGAGGTGCAGGCCCCTTCCTGATCCTGCCAGAAGCATCATAGTGTGACCCATGGCAAGGGCAGTA